>JAIUZE010033403.1:0-16158 GCA_022085475.1 Heliosperma pusillum | reverse complement strand
CGGGTTTCGGGTTTGTTTTCGGGATTTAAGTTGGCTCGGGAATAGTTAAATGATGTTCGGGTTTAAACCGTAAAACCTTCTCTTTAATTCCGAATAAATTCAAAATAATTATATTAAATTATCATAAATCCAAATAAATCTTAATAAAAATAAATTAAAAATATATTTTTTTTAAATAAAATTTCGGTCTTCAAAATTACAAGGCGAGTCGGAAAAAGTCAACGAAAGTCAAAGTTGACTTAAAAGTCAAGAAAAGTCAAAGATGACTTAAAAGTCAAGAAAAGTTTATGACGACTTAAAAGTCAAGAAAAGTCAATGAGGACTTTAAAAAGTCAAGAAAAGTCAAAGACGACTTAAAAGTCAAGAAAAGTCAAAGATGACTAAAAACGAGATTTTCATGAAATCTCTCAGAAATTCCAAATACGAACTCGGAATTTCAAAATACAACTCGAAACAATAAATTCTATTTTAAAAAACTTAACTTTGCTGAAAAGTGTCAGTAAATATTTTTACTAGAAAAATTGGGTACTTTTCGGGTTGTTACATCATACAATCTTCTTACATATCTTCTTTAGAATAATCTTTAGTTTTCTCTTTAGCTTTAGTCTTTCTAGTTTAGATTATCTTCTACTTTTGTCTTTTGTTCTTATTTTATTTCTGTCCATTTCACATCAAAATATTACTTTAGTTCAATAAGAATTTCAATCTTTGTAGTCTACTTTGTTGGGTACAAGAGTTGTAATTTAAGGTACGGTATTTCTATACGAGGGATTTCTATTGTCGTTATCGCTTTCATTGTTGATCATCATCTAGGTATTCCTAATTTATCCTTTGTTTATTGTTCTTTATTGTTTTCCATTTGATTGTTATTATCTACTCATATCACTTAGATTCGTTTTTATGTTGTTATAATCATAGTTTCATTTCTCAGATTGTCATATAGTGTCGTTATTATGGCCACATAGAGAGTCTAAATTATTGTTAAAATCAACTAAATATGCCTATCTTAACTTTCATTGTTAATATCATCGTAGACATAAACATAAACATAATCATGAGTGAGTAGTCACCTTTCTAGGGTGTAGGGTAGCCATGTTAGATTGATTAAAAGATGATAATTGGATAAAAGAAATTGTGCTTTTAAAACATTGTGTCTACGCATGTTTGGACTTGAACGATAGTTGACGATTCTTGATCACAATCATTGACTAGTATGGAATTCTTTTCCAAGGTAGACATACGAGATTTGAATAGAAAAAGCATGACATGGTGGATTAAGACCTAGTAAATCGCATAAAAAGCCTGCTAGACCATCTGATCTATGATTGTAATGAACACACCATTCTTACGAACGCGCAATGAATTATTTGCATATCCTAAATCCAATTTCATCAATATGTCAATCTACATGTGTGAACCTATTCCCCTAGATGCTTCTCATTATTGTTAAATCATCATTTGCTTTATTGCTTTCATCTTTAATTGCTTTTATCTTATTTTCATTTATGCCTTTTGTTAGTTTAGACATCACAATTCCAATACCTAGAAAATCATTAGATAAAACTCAATTGTGAGACGATTCACAATCCATAGGAAACACCATCTCCTTGAGGATTGACCCCTACTTCCCTAATTACATTAATTTGTTATTAGCCTAGTCTGGGTAAATTATCTTTGTATAGGGCTTGCGACAGGCCCGATCACCAAATATGAGATGACCCATTTTATTTACATGTAATTATAAAATATGACTTTAAATGTTAAGTCTAATTTATTTGTTCTGAAATTGCATTTAAATTAGTTAAATACACATTTATAAGCTAAATTACATGTTACATGTCACATGTCACATGTGTGACAAATGACAAAATCACAAAAATAAAATGGACTCCATTTGATGGAGACAAAACCGGTTATGGTGGGTTTTAGGGTAGGATGTAGGTCATTATGGTTGTTCTAATTAAGAAATAGACAAAATAATTACCTACCTAAACCTAGCCCTAGTCTATTACATTGTTAAGACCAAAAGTAATGCATGCTCACCCTACCCTTGCATGTGGCTGGTCATGCCCTCCTAAATAAGGAGATGTTTTCTCCTTATTTGTATTCATTCATCTTATAAGTAATTTGATATATATACTTATCTCACTAAAAAACCCCTTCTCACACTAAAAGAAATTTGAGAAATTTCACTTGTGTTCTAATACTACTAATAATATTACTAAGAGGAGTAATAGACATATTAGTGATATATTAAGGGCATCTCACAAATTATACTAGTGTAGTAATATTTGAGATTTTTGGGTATTGTCTTGGTGCAACTAATTGGAGAGTTCTTATACTACGAAATAGGAGTTCATCCCTCATATTTTAAGCTCAAGAACAAAGTCGGAAGGAGTCCTAATTTGTGCCCCAAGTCCGTTCAAATCAATGTAAGGAACAATTTCTTCTTCCTTCACTAGTAAAAAAAACCCCTATCGTGACGCTGCTACCGTGGCAGTTCTAAAAGAAAACGATGTAAAAAGTAATAAATAAACTATGTGCGGCGGTTTAGATCAAGAACCGACGCAATATAAGAAATTTTGAGTGGCGGTTTTAAAATAAAACCGCCACTCTAGAGCTTTAGTGGCGGTTTTTTACGAAACCAACGTTAATTTGCGTTGCTTTTGTGAGAACTCTTTACAACGCTTCTATATAAAATTGGTGCGCAAGGGCATTTGTGATGGTTTTACTACAAATTTACAACCGATGCTATAAAGCTACTGCTAGTATATGTAACCCATTGTCCCATTTTCTTTTTTCCCACTACCCCGTAGTCCAGAGTCTCCATATTCATACCCCGAAACAAATAACTCTCACAACGGAAGAACACCACCCCACTGTTAGCACCACGGCACTACCCGCACAACCATTAGCGATAATCCTTTCTCTCTCAACCTTCTTTCACCGTAGCGATAAATTTCATCATCTTACACACCGTTACCATCACCGACACACGCAGTCCCCCTCTTTACACGCCGCCTCTATGTGCTGAACTTGGTCATTCTTCTTCTTCTTGATTGTTCACCATCAATCTTTGTTGCTCTCTTCAATTGGTTAGTTTTCATTTTCTTCTTATTTTCTGTTTATAATTCCAGTAAAAGTAAACCCTAATTTAAGTTTGGGATTATGTAATTCGGTTTTTTTACATGAATTTATTTGAATTGGTTATATTGATTAGTCTGACTAGTATGAATTCATCTACTTTTGAAGAGATTAGTTGGTTTTTTGAATTCCCAATTTGTTTGGTTGGTTTATATTTATTCGATGAGCCAGATATCAATTTCTGAACTAACAGAAAGGCTAAGCATCAGTTTCTTTGATGTTTCGTCCCTTAAGTTTATAGAGAGGCAATGTTTTGACTTGTCTTTGTGATAAAGGCTACTTATTAGTTCATTCGCATAATGATAGAAGAAATGCAGTGTGCAGGATAAGTAAGGAGTGTACTATATAGGTACTGGAGTTGGTTTCTTTGGAGATGCTGTCAAATGTCCGGTGTAGAACACGCACATTTCATCTGTAGTTAATTGACTGGAGCGGTGACACTGAGGATCTGGTTGATTCTCAATCTCTCAATATTTTCTTAAGATGATCTTAGTCCTATACTTCCAGCACTAAAACTCAATACTTATCAAATCATTTCTTGGCTCTTATACTTCTTTTTAACTATGTAGGATTATATAAATGAAAGTGTTATTTTTTCATCATTTCATGATCAAATTTGGGACTATGCGATCATCTTGTCACAGATGTAATCCTTTCTTAGTGGATTTCAGGTATGTCATAGCTTACAAATCATAAGTCAATGAGGAATTGGATACTTAGATATTCATCAAATTTGATAAATTGTACTAATATTCTGTTTGGAAACATATACTCGTATTTCATTTAGAAATCCAGATTTCAATCAAGTTTCTTGTTTGACAAATGAGAATATTTGTATTTGGAAATGTTCAGAATTTGATTCAAATCTCATCCTTATCTCATTTGAAATACGGGCTGTGCACTGCTCATTTCCAAATTCTCATTGCTTTACACCACTCGTCCCCCTCACTGTTCTGCGCTGTCTCTTAGGTTAATGATAGATTTTAATTAACAGTTTGTATTAATGGGGTTCGATACTGAGTTGGGTACAAGTGTGTTTGCGGTTTTCCGGCTGTAATTAGGCGGAAATAGAAATATTCTTCTTACTTATGAATAGTGTACAAAAGAGATATCTGTAGTGTAGAGTTGAATGGACGGATCGAAGTATAATATTATATTTTGAGAGCTTGAGAGAGTAACTGGGTTGATGTGGTGTTATAATAGCAAGATGATTTTTCTTTGCATCGTTTCAGGGCACAAAGGCTCCGTACACAAAAGAAAACAGTCTCTGAACTGAAGAAGTGAAGATCCTAACTCGAGGATTCCTGGTTCAAGGTCAAAGGAAGCATAAATTTCTACCTCCAGTCATCCAGATTGTTCTTCATGTTGCTACTGCTATGACACATTACTTCTGTAAAGGCTGTGGATACTTGCTTTTTTTTTTTGCTAGGTGTGTGTAAGCTTATAGGTGTTTACATATCTAGTAATTGTTCAATCTAGTGATTATTTATACACTTCGGATGCATGTATATTTTGAACACCGACGATATGAAAGGTTTTTGGAAGTTTGTTGCATTCTTGTGAAAGTATCGTTTGTTCATTTCGATATCTGGATTGTCAACTTTATAGGATGCTCTAGAAATTTAGGTAGCATTTTTTTTTTAAATCTACCTATTTATGGTGGCGGTTCACAAGTTAGAAACGCCACTATAGGTTTACCTATTATGGCGATTCTTAAGTTAGAACCGTCACAATAAATTAGCTATGGTGGCGGTTCTAAATTAGAACTACAACGATAGATAAGGTATAGTGGCGGTTCTAAGTTAGAAACACCACATTAGATAATTTATAGTGGCGGTTCTACAATTAAAACCACCACTATAGATAAGATATTGTGGCGGTTCTGAATTAAGAACCGCCATCGTAGATAGGCTATAGTGGCGGTTGTACAACCGACGCAAAGTATATACGACGCCGCGATATACGACGGACCCTATACCTTTAAAAACCGCCACAAAAGGTCATTTAGAACCGCCACTGTAGGGGTTTTTTCTACTAGTGCTTCTTTGTATGTTGTTATGCATGCGTAAGTTCCTTATAATTTAAGAGTAAACTATTTAGAATATAATATTAGAAATGTCTAATATTGAGTTTAAGAAACTTACAACTAGATCACCTGCCTGAAACTCCTTCTTTCCTCTTGGCAACTTGGCTTTGTTTTTGTACTGATCATTGGCTTTCTCTATTTTCTTCTTGACCTGCTCATGTAGCTTGAGCATCTGTTCCACCATTCTCTTGGCATCATAGTTCAACACTTCCTTAGGCACATTGGACAGTTCTAGGGGCATGAGTGAGTTACTGCCATAGACCATTCAAAAGGGTTGTGGCCAGTTGTAACACCCCGTGTTTTATAATAATTTTTATTCGCAAACTCTCTTATTAAAATAATTATTTTCGGATTTAATAATTTATTTCCTATTTATTGATTATATCCTTTAGTTTAATTATTTCCGATTTTGCCTAATTTTGTATGGGTTAAAGTGTCCGTGTTCGAATCTACTATTTTAATTTATTAACTCATTCTCTTATATAAACTCTCCAAGCGTTTTAATTATATTAAATCTGATTTGTAATTGGATATTCCATCTTGTGACCTAATGGATCAGAAGCCCACTTAAACCTCTTATAAATATAAAACCCTAACCTAGTTAGTAGGTGGCTCAATTCTTTGTTTGGTGCATTACGTAACTACGTTTGACCGCTGCTCCTTTCTTCCTCTATTTTCATTTTCTCCCTTTAACTCCATTATTATGAATCTTTCCTCTTTTCAAATACAAAGATAAATTATATATTTACAATCCTGGATCTTACCTTTACAATATATTATTTTCCATATATTTTTATGGGATCTATTTGTATGGAGGTTAGACCTACTTTTAGGGTTCTTGTTTTGATGGGTAAAGAAGGTGAATTCTATTAATTGGCGATTTTATGGAGATTCTTATTAAAGTGCGGTCTTTATTGCGTAATAAAGGTAACTAGGTGTTTTCCTTTAATTGTGTTTATAGAAAGTGAATTAATTAACATGAATGATGATTGATTATATGATTTCATGCGTGTGTAGTAATTATTATACATGTTTAATGTTTTTATTTTAATTGTATATTTAATTGTTGTTTATAATATTATGTTGTCATTGTGGTGCGAACTAGGGTTCAAGATTCGAACCCTAGCCTTCGTTTGTGGCTCACGGCCCTAGGAAGGTGCCGTAGGGTTTGTCGTAGCCTCCCTTGAAAAGAGAGGCTAGGGTTTTGTTGATTAAGGTTTTACTTTGTTAATTAGGGTTTTAGTTTACATCATTAAGGTTATAGCTTATTAAGCTATAACTTTGCATGTAAGTGTTGGAGTAAGTGTCCTCCACAATAGTGCATTTATATAATAAATCTCATTTGGAATATACGTGGCATGATTAGTATATTTTGATACTCCACGTCAGTTGATTAACGTAAATCGGTAACGCTCGGCTGACTAGAGTTTGAAGTTATTGTCGTATGACGGCGGTGATCATCCCTTTAGGTCACACCTATAGGATGAGACCCAAATAGAATACTAATTATTTGTATACGATACAGTTTAACTAGGGTGTTACATATCTTTGATATGTACGTTTAGTTAGGTGAGTTATTTATTGGAAATTGAGTTAGAAACTCATTCCACTTAAGTTTATTAGTCAATTATACGATAACTGACTGAATAAATTTTACGTCTTATTGTAATACGATTAAATAAGATATAATTTAATGATTAATCGTTAATTCATTAAATTAGTTGAGGTTATGCATATATTTTGAGATAGAGGTAAATAGTTAATTTTATTTACAAAGAGTTGTAAAATAAATTAACTGGGCATTGTAGGACCCATTATGTATTGATATAATGGTAAAATATCACTTAAAAGTTAAGTATATATTTGAGTCATATAATTGTTATATGATCAAATTAACACTTAATTATATAAGATAATTAAGCATATGATTAATAAGTATTTGTGGGACAAATATCAAAAATCAAAATGGACCACATTTTACCATGTGGACCGAAATAGTGTAGTGGAAAACATAATCCTACACACTACCTATTTGCATGAGAATTAAAATAAGCAAAATAAGGCTCATTTTGAGCTCATGGGATCCGGCCAAAGGCCATTATATAAGGACAATGGTTGTTCTTATTTGATCATTACTTCACTTCATTATTCAAGCTTATTTTCTTACTTCTCTTTCTAACTCAACAACTCTCTAAAACTCACATGCAAACTAATATTCATATCATATTACTAGTGTAGTAACACTACTAGAAAAAGGGTTTCTTGCGATGCTTATCTTGCGACGCTTAGAAAAAAACTGCCTAACTGGAGCATTTTCACGCGAAACTACAGGCGCTTTCAGTTAGCGCACCCATTAAGCCCACTTAAGTGAAATAAGATTACGCGGGATAAAATAAAACTAAGCGCTAAATCTATTATTCCCCACAATCCCACTACATCAGGTTTCTAAATAACCCTTAAAAAAACTCTATCCTGTAGCCTCCTCTTCTTCGTCTTCAGTAGTTCCTCTTTCAATTTGAAACTCCAATCTCATTTAATTAGGTATGTTTTCTTTGTCTACTTTCTTTTTCTTACCTTATGTTTTTTTTACCTAATTTAAATATGGTCTTTTTTATTGTAAATTTGGGGTTTGTTCATATTTCCACTAATTTTATTGATTACTGCTCTTAGTTTTAGATTAGATATCACTGTTAGACTAGAAAAGGTCATGAATTCGGGCAGTATACACTCAATTCGACAATCTTGTTTTATTTTTTCATTTACTAATCAAACTTACTTTGACATTATTGTGCCATCTTATTGAATTTGTTGACTAGTGAGTTGAGTCAACTAGTTTTAATGGATACAAGATGATCTTTTTCTTAAGAAATAGTTGATACATTTATGAGTATTAAATCTGATGATTACTAATTGAATTTGTTGATGGCGATCATAAATTGGAAAATCCCTTTTACTTTATTAGTTTAGGTAATTTAATATTCTAATATTTGCTAAACCAATAAGTGTATATGAGTAGGTCTTGCTTAACACATTCTTAATCTAAGTCGTTTCAGAAGCCCCTTAAATTTCCACCTCTATTATAATATGTTGTGAAAGTCGTATTAAGTTTAGACGGTCTTAAATAAGAATCAATGTATATGTGTTGACTATTGAAGTGATTTTTAGCTTTGTTAGTTCCAAGTTGTAAAAGCCGTATAAAGTTAAGACGGTCTTAAACCAGAATTGGTGTATATGGGTTACCACAAATTCTCATTTGTGACGGCCACTATCTGTCATAAGCAAGACTAATTTGTGTGTTACGGGCGTGTCAAACTTTTTGGACGCCTTGTGCTAGAAATTCCGTCTTAGCCATAACTATTGAAGTAGTTTTTAATTTATTTTAGTTCCAAATTAATCAATCATGTACATTAGAAGATCACTGTGCTCATGTGCAAGATCAATTTGTATGTTATAGAAAGTTAACATAGGGGTATGAAAGTCAAAGGAATGAACTTGTGTGTGATTTCTGTATGTTTTCTATTTCAAAACTTGGCACACCTGCTGAATGTATGGCTTCTTAACTATTTTGTGATGCTGTCATTTGTGCAACTCTATTTAATCATGACGTATTTGCATCAAACAATATAATGGTTGAATATTTGAATTGTCTCTATTAGTTACAATCTTTTTCAAAGTGCATATTTCTTTTGGATGATTGTGTCTTTGTAGAAAATTGTTTTGCGGTTTTATGATTGAATTGTCTTATTAGTCGTAGTTGTTATTTATATTTGTTATTTATATTTGTCCAACACTTTTCCTAGTGAAAAGGTCTTTTTTTTATTATTATATTCTAGTTTCGCTTCCTCACTCTATATAAGACTAATATGTTGAAATATTGATGGACTTAATAAAAGAAACCCCATCTTTCAGTTTTACCAATCATGGATTTGAAAACAATCAAGGAAAACTTGTTGTATCGTATAGAGAGTGAAACTTATCGGGCGGGTGTTCGTGACTTTATGATATATGCTACTAGGGAAACATCTTCTAACGGGAAAATTCGGTGTCCTTGTGGTAAGTGTGTAAACAATAAGTTGTTGAGTGCGGATGAAGTGAATTTGCATTTGCTAGATACTGGAATGATGCGTAATTACACTACTTGGATATTTCATGGAGAGCATCTAGATCAAACATCATCAACTGAAACAATAGTGGAAAATGAACATTTGAATCATATGTGTCAATTAGTTCATGATGCATATGGATATAGAACTTCCGAGCATGATTATTCGAGTAATTCTCCTAACAACGCAAATACACAAACTAATGGGCCAAGTAAAGACGCAAAAGAGTTTTACAATTTATTGAAGGATGCTGATCAAGAGTTATGGCCTGGGTGTGAATTGACTAAATTATCGTTTTTAGTGCTTTTGTTTCACATAAAAAGCAGTAATAAATGGAGTAACAAGTCAATAACAGATTTATTAGGAATTTTACGGCTTGCAATTCCCAATGGTGAAAACTTACCAAAATCATTTTCTGATGCAAAAAAAATGATTGGAAAGTTGGGTCTAAGCTACGATAAAATTGATGTTTGCCCAAAAAATCATTGTCAATTATTTTGGAAAGATAAAATAGGGGATGATAATTGTTCTGTATGTGGGGCATCGAGATGGAAAAGAGTTCAGGAGGAATCCACTTCAACGGGGAGAAAAAAGAAAAAAGGTGTCCCCGCCAAGGTTTTACGTTATTTTCCATTAAAACCTAGACTCAAAAGATTTTATATGTCTAAACATACAACTGCCTTAATGAGATGGCATTCTGAAGAGAGAGTTAAAGATGATAGGGTTTTACGACATCCAGCTGATTCTAAAGCTTGGCATGACTTTGATTCTAGATATCCTGCTTTTGGTGCGGAGAGTCGTAATATAAGACTCGGTCTAGCTAGTGATGGTTTTAATCCATTTGGTATGTTGAGCTCTACCTATAGTTGTTGGCCAGTAGTCTTAGTTCCATATAACCTGCCTCCATGGATGTGTTTAAAACCATCATCTCTCATTCTTTCCACATTAATTCCGGGGCCAACTAGCCCAAGAAATAAAATTGATGTGTATTTACAGCCTCTTATTGAAGAGCTAATTGATTTATGGGTAAATGGGATCGAAACTTATGACGCTTCTAAAGATGAAACCTTTACCTTAAAGGCTGGATTACTATGGACAATTAACGACTTTCCGGCTTACGGTATGCTCTCTGGTTGGGGTGTACATGGTGAGAATGCATGTCCTTATTGTAACTCTCAAACTGATTCAAAATGGCTTTATAATAGTCACAAATATTGTTTTATGGGCCATCGTCGATTTTTAGAGGACGACCATGTTTTTCGCTACAATAAAGATGCTTTTAATGGAGAGGAAGAACTTGAAGTTGCACCAGTAGGCCTTTCTGGAGTAGATATGGTGCGCCAAATTCAAGCAATTTCTAATTTCACTGATTCTAAAACTTGGAAAAAGAAGAGTGTATTTTTTGTATTGCCCTATTGGGATTCTCATTTAATAAGACATAACTTAGATGTCATGCACATAGAAAAAAATGTGTGTGATAATGTGATTGGAACCTTATTGAATTTAGAGGGAAAGTCTAAAGATAACCTAAAGGCTCGTCTTGACTTGAAAGCAATGGGGATAAGAAAGGAACTTCACCCACAAGAAAGGGGTTCAACAACTAGATTATATCTACCACCAGCTCCTTATACAATGTCTCGAGTTGAAAAGCAAGCATTTTGTACAGTGCTTCATGAACTCAAAGTTCCTAATGGTTATGCCGGGAACATTTCTAGATGTGTAAATCTTGCACAAGCTAAATTACATGGACTTAAGAGCCATGATTGCCACATATTAATGCAACAAATTCTTCCAGTGTCTTTACGAGGGCTTCTTAGAAAGGACGTGGTGGCTGTTTTATTTAAGTTATGCGGGTATTTTAGAGAGTTGTGCGGTAAGGCTATAAATTTAGACGACATTGAACGACTTGAAACTTCTATACCGCAAATTATTTGTCACATGGAAATGATTTTTCCTCCTAGCTTTTTCACTATCATGGTACATTTGGTTGTTCATCTAGCTACTGAAGCTAAACTTGCCGGACCAGTTAGATATAGGTGGATGTATTTTGTTGAAAGATACTTGGGCACATTAAAATCCTATGTTTTCAACAAAGCGCGCCCCGAAGGGTCAATAGCTGAAGCTCACTTAGCTTTTGAGTGTGCTGTATTTTGTTCTCATTACCTTGAAGGATTTGAGTCGAAATTTAGACTAGCGTCAAAAGTTGATAATTCTGTTGAAACCTCACCGTCTTCAACGATCCTTCAAGATAGTAATATTTTTATCCAAGCGGGACAACCCCGAGGGAAGCCTATTACATCCAAGATTTCAAAAATGAACAAGATACAAGCACATCGATATATCCTTTTTAATTCATCAGATGTCACAGAATTTCTCAAGTAAGTACATCATATAAGTATAGTTTTTCAGATATTCATTTGTAAAATATACTAATAACAATTGTGGACACAGAGAGCATGCAACGGAACTTAAGCGACGTAATCGACCAAGACGTCTTTCGTTAAATGAAATTGAGCGTATACAACATGAAACTTTTCATGATTGGTTCAGAGAGCATGTAAGTGGCATATAGATTAATTAGTTAATTGATTAGTAACAAACTATCTAGTAATATTTAATTATCTTATGAAGCAGGTTAGCAAATTGGAGGCATTAAAGGGGCCAGAATGTTTGAAAGAGGAACTTCGTATGCTAGCTCGTGGTCCACTAGATGTAGTTACAAAGTATCAAGCTTATGATATAAATGGTTTTAATTTTAGAGCAAAACGTTACGATAAGTGTACTCAAAACAGTGGAGTGGTTGTGATAGCAAAAACATCAAGTTATGCTAGTACTAGCAATAGAAGACCAGTTTTGGGAGACGTTGCTTACTATGGCATGATAACAGAAATCATAAAATTGAGATATTTGGGAGGCTTCTCAACTGTGATGTTTAAATGTGAATGGGTTGATACAACTCATGGAAGGGGAACAAGACAAGATGAGTATGGTTTTACATTGGTTAATTTATCCCGTTTGATAAAAGGGGAGACACTAGCTGATGAGCCATATATATATGCAACACAAGCAGAGCAAGTTTTTTACATTGACGACCGAGTTAACACAGGATGGTCTGTTGCTATAAAGATGAAACCTAGAAATGTTAATGACTTAGGTGATTATGAAATGACAGAAGATGATGAAAATGAGACGTATCATGTCTCGTTTCTTGCTAATGAAAATATGAGTTGGGTGAGGGATGATGTGGAAGGAACTTTGGTTGATATCGCTAAAGATAATTCCTAGACTATTAGACTTCAAGTTTTCTTTAGTGTGATAAACTAGACATATTTAGTTTTATATTAGTTCATCGTTTTACTGTAAGATTTTGAATTCGTGATATGTTTCCAGTACTCAGTACTCTTTCTTACTTGTAAATAAATGAAGTTGACATTTTCCCTGTAAGTATTCTTTCATATCTCTATAAGTATTCCGTAGAAGTTTCTATAGGTATATGTATCTTTCTTGCTCTGGTGTTTGTATTTAAATTTTCGTCATTTATTTTGTATATGACTAATAAAATTGATGAGTTTTTTGTTGATAGGAAGAATGGCCAAGGCTAGAAATTTAAGAATTAGTCAAAAACGTTGTTCTGAGGTGGAGCAAGGAAGCCTAGAGGAGGATAACGGTCAAATAGGTATCAACTCTACTACTGAAAGTAGTCAGAATCAGCGGTCTCACTTAGAGTCTAGTCCAAATACTGAACATCAAAATGGAGGACGAACATATGAATGTGTTGTACAAGGTACTTATTGCAGTTCATTTTGTAAGTACAATTTGCTATCTCTTTGAAATATTATCGTAAAGATAGATTAATATTTGAACAGATGACGATGGATCAAGGACTCGCGGTAAAACTGTTCTAGCAAATATATGGAATTTACCTCCCGGGCACCGAGTCGTTGTTGAGATCAACAAATCAAATCAACCTATTGGAGATGAAGGAGGGGTCCTAGGACATTATTGTGGAACGATAGCAAGAAACGGAGGTCTCTGTTCATTAAGTTATACTAGATGGGATTATTTAAAGAAGGGTAATAAGGGTAACAACGAGGTTTTGATACTGAACGAAGTTAAGGTAAAATGAGTTAAAACTGCATTTTATACATTATTAGTTTTTGAGTTGGTTTGCTATTTTTACAGTTCAATGTGTGTTTCTTTTTTTATTCTATGTAGGAAAGATTTCTTTATCCTAGAGTTTTGCAAAAATGGATACTAAAGTCTATTGGACATAAATGGAGGGACTATAAATGTACTTTGAAAGGAATACATTATTCTGATGATGAAAACATAACAGAGTTGCATAATAACTGTCCAGAAGATGTGGTACATGATCAATGGATTAGTCTTGTTAATTTCTGGAGATCAGACGAAGGTCAGGTATGTGTCATATATGATCTCTTATTCTCTTGACGCTTAAAGGTTTTATTGTTGTAAGTGACTTGTCTATCATAAACTTAGTGGAGGTGGTGGCTTGCTATTATTGTTAGACATAGATCAAAGGTATTGTAGTCATTTCTACATATCTGGCTTATGATTTTGGAATGACAGGAAAGAAGTCGAAAAAGTATTCTATCACATAAGAAGGCTAAGACGAAGCCTCTTCATACATCTGGTACAAAAAGTCATGCTCGTGTGTCTGAAGATCTGGTACACCATTTTTTTCAATGAATATAAATTTTAATGTGCTTTCTTATAGTATCTACTGATAACGAATTTGAAGAAAATATTCTTTTATGTTGCGGTTTGGTAGAAAAAAGCACTGCAGAGATCTCCCACAAGAACAGAGCTTTATTTAGAGTGTCACCAACATAAAAAAGAAGCGAATATAACGGTTCCTTTGCTTACCATTTTTTTACCTATTAAAGGCAATCTCCAATAGCTTTGTATGTGATATACAATGATATTTTCAGGATCAAATAAAAGAAATTGCTGCACAACAAGGCCACATAGAGGGTAACTTAAATGATGATCCTGTTGCACAAGTATTAGGCAAAGATCAGTACGGTGGGGTTCGAGGAATTGGGTTGGGTGTTAAGCCATCAGATTTAACAGAACCTTCTGATCCACATTATTGTAGAGGCTTGAATATGTCTACCAATGAAGAGACAACAACTATGTATCTTATTCGTCAACTAAAAGAGCAAATGCAAACATTGGAAAAACGTGTCATAAAGCAAGGCAATACTATTAACAAGCAACGATATACTATTAGTAAGCTTAAAAGGAAGTTGAGAAATGATGATGATTTTGACATAGGTGACGATAATTCTGATGAATGTAGCTTTGAAGGCGGCTGTGACAATGATGCTGATGAGGTAAACAAGTACCATGAAGTTATCATTCTTATTAGTCTATTTGTGTCACATTTGTCCATAAACTTGTTTTCTTACAACTTAATGAGAACTACTGTTATGTTTCTCAATCTTTATTGTAGGAACTTCAAATCCCTGACACAGATGATGAAGTATCGTTTTAACTACACCGGAATATTTCATTGTCGAGGTGCAATACTTTTTTTTTATAAGATTGGTGTATATAATGGCTTATTTGAATATGCGCATGTATTATGTCATTAGTATGAAATGTTTAAGTTGTACGATAAATAAGAGCTACCTTATTGTGGGAGGTTGTTAGAAATGCTAATGGTGCACCTCAGTTGATATTTATCAAATATTAGCTAGTATTTTAATGTTCTAGGAGTTCTTTTCTTTATGTTTGTTATTATGCTTTATTGGAAACAAAAGAGTGGCTGCTTGTATGATTTAATATCTAGGAGTAATTTTCTTTCTTTACTCCATACTGCAGGTTTAGGAATTACATGGGAATGAAGGACATTGCAGCAAGTACAGGAATATTTCATACTAATAATAGTGGATTATTTATTGAGCTATTTTTTTTGTCCGTACAATTTTGTTTCTAAGTTGTTTTCAATGGATTGTATCTTGTTTGGAATTGAGACATGTATTGACATGATAATTATATTTATATCAACTTGAATTCTAATGATATTTTGAATTGCTGAAGTATTTTGGTAGTTATGATAAAATAGCATCGTCAAAAGTGTCGTACTGAGGTTGAACTCACGATTCAAAATCGATGTAGTTATTCATACGTTAAGATCGTAAGCCGAACTTATAAAGGGTGATTTATTAGCGTAGCATACACTCCAACAATGCTTTAAAGCGTTGGTAGTTCTCTTAAAATAGCGCGTCAACACTGCAGTGCTTTTCTATTGTTTTTACCGACGCAAACAAAAAGCGTCGCTAAAAGTGTTAGCGGCATAGGCTATTGGGGCGCTTTCTAGTGCGTCGGTATTTCCCCCTGCGACGCTATTTAGCGCCGCTAAAAGCCACATTAATGCATCGCAAAATCTCTATTTCCTAGTAGTGTAATACAATAATATTGGTAATATAATGTCTTACTTATTATCTAGTTAATAATAAGTTAAGATTATTTGGGTTTAATCTTGGGTGCAACTAGAAGGAGACCTTCTACTTTGTAGGTTGTTTTATGGAGGATCATCCATTTATTTCATGCTCAAGAACAATAAGAAGGAATTCTTATTGTGCCCATATTGAACCGAAAAATACCCCATGTAAGGATGTTTTCGTCTTATCATTTCTGTGACAACCCTCGCAATGCGGAAATATAAAACATAAAAGCATTAATCATACTTGCCATGTACACGATGCTAGTGCGTTTCATTTACCGTGAGAGTTGTCGTCTTGTGTCGTCGTTCTTGAATGCGTGATTTCATGATATTATTCATGGTCATTGCATGAT
>JAIUZE010033400.1:0-10114 GCA_022085475.1 Heliosperma pusillum | reverse complement strand
TCGGGTCCGATTTCGAGCGTTTTGCGTAGTTTTCGTTAACTGATCGATAAAGTACAATAATATCTAGATATTATGATATATTAATCAAAAGAAATAAAAATATCAAAGTCTATTAGAGGAGAGGGTGAGCCGTGTGGGTAAGGTGATCATCGGGTCTGTTTTTGCTCGATTTGCGTAATTTCCGTTGACGGATCGATAAAGTAATTAAATATCTAGATATTTTGATTATTTTAATCAAAATAAATCAAATATCTAATGGTGAGTGGAAAGCGATGACACGCGCGGGTGACTCATGCCAAAGTCGAGTTTCGATTTTGTTGCGCGCATTACGATGCGTCGGGAATAGTTAAATGACGTTTGGTTAAAAACCGTAAACGTTATTCTTTAAATTCCGAATAAATTCAAAATAATGATATTAAATTATGATAAATCTTAATAAATCTAAATAAAAATAAATCAAAAATATTATTTTTTTAAATAAAATTTCGGTCTTCATACTTATGAGACGAGTCGGGAAAAGTCAAAGGAAGTCAAAGTTGACTGAAAAGTCGAGAAAAGTCGAAGATGACTTAAAAGTCAAGAAAAGTTTAGGACGACTTAAAAGTCAAGAAAAAGTCAATGACGACTTTAAAAAGTCAAGGAAAAGTCAAAGACGACTTAAAAGTCAAGAAAAGTCAAATATGACTAAAAACGTTCTTTTCATGAAATCTCTCAGAAATTCCAAATACGAACGCGGAATTTCAAAATAAGACTCCGAACAAAAATTCCTATTTTAAAAACTTAAGTTCTACTGAAAAGTGTTAGTAAATATTTTCACTAGAAAAATAGGGTATATTTCGGGTTGTTACATTGACACTAATATCGAGAGATGGGTGTTTTTAGCCTAAACAATTAACAATATTAAGAATTCCTATGTCTAGCATGAGCATTTACGTATTTGCATGAGTGACCCGACTCCCCTAGAATCTTTTAATATTATTCGATTTGCTTCATAGTTAGCTAAACATCAAACCAAACCAAACTGTTAAACCGACTTTGATAGTAGTCCATTCATAGCATTTCATAACGAAATTCCCGTCTCCTTGTGTTTGACCCCTCATACTAACTTTATTTGTGTCTAGGGAAATTTATCTTTGCATAGGTGTGCGATATATCCTATCAAATTTTGGCGCCTTTGCCGGGGAGACGGGTTTATTTCGTTTTTGATTTGTAGACTTCTATCATTTTTCTCTCTTGTCTTTCGGAACACTTGTTCCTTGAGACCGTACTTACAATTTCTTTGAAGATTTTTGCCTTATGCCGAGGTCTTCTCGTGATGAAGAATTACTTTCACCGGATTCCGAGCCCGAGAAAGCTTTCGTAGAAGACGACACTTTTGGAAAGAAGTAAAAGACGCCTCTTATCCCGTGCAAGTTGAAAGTGCCATAAAGTCTTACTTAGACGATCTGGAAAATCTTGAAAAGGAGGAGGTTTCTAGTTCATCAGCATCACCGCCACACTCACCAACTAGGAGAATGGTGAAACTTTCCGATCATTCCAAGCCCACCGCGGCTATGCTTCCGGCCGGTATCACCACCACTCAAATTACCGCCCCGGAATTCGAGATCAAACCAGATTTTATTACCCTTGTGGAGAGGAAGAAATTTGGGGGAAGTCCTTTGGAGGATCCCAATTTGAATGTGCAAAACTTTTGTGACTAATGCTTCATGATTCGCCAAACGGGTGTCACTCAAGCCCAAATTAGGGAAATACTTTTCATTTTCTCTTTGAAGGGCAAGGCAAAACTTTGGATCAATAGCCTTGATCGTACCACCATGGAAGTAAAAAATTGGGAGACATTGGCTCTTGCTTTCTATAAAAAGTTTTTTCCACCCGAGAAAACTCAAACTTTGAGGAGCCAAATCACGGGATTCCGTCAACAAGCTCTTGAGAGCTTATATGAAGCTTGGGAGAGGTACAAGGAGCTCCAAAGGCAATGCCCACACCATGAGTTGGATGCTTGGTTCCTTTCCATAACATTCTACAATGGGTGTTGTGCCGAATCCCGAAGAATTCTTGATTCGGCCAACAATGGGCGTTTTCAAGAAATTGACACGGATATTGCTCATGCCACCATTGAATCCATGGCGATCCACGATGACCAATATGTTAATTCTCGGAGTGCTCCCATCCAAGGAGGAGAGGTAGTTGCCGACACTAGCATCTTGAAGAATCAAATCCTTTTGCTCCAAGAAAAGTTGGAGGCTCAACAGGCGGTTCATCAACTCAATGTCGTGTCTTCTACTAGCCAAATTGTTGTTTGCGAAAGTTGTGGAGGTGCGGGTCATTTCTCCAATGTATGCCAAGCTACTATGGAAGAGGTATGTGCTTTTCAAACTTTTAAACAAAGTTCTTATCCACCGGGTACCTTTTCCAATACTTACAACCCAAACACAAAATTCCACCCCCACTTGTCCTACAAAATCAACAATGTGCTCAATCCTCAACCCCAACAAAATTTTGTGCCTCAAGCTCAACAAAATGCCTATGTCCCACAACAAAGATTCAATTTTCCACCAGGCTATCAAAATCAAAACTACCAACAAAGACCACCAATCCAAAACTCCCAACCAACCCAAGTTCCACCACCGCAAAATGTCCAACAAAACTATCAAGAACTCAAGTTCTTGGTAGTGCAATTGGCTAAGACACAATCGGAAATGTTGGCTCAATTTCAAAAGATTGATCAAAGCCATGGTTCCACAATCAAAATGCTAGAGCAACAAATGGCTCAACTAGCCACTTCTAGCTCTCAAAGATGACCGGGTCAATTACCACCTCAAGGTGAGCAACCACATGATACTCTCAATGCAACCACCTTGAGAAGTGGTACAAAGTATGATGAGCCACCCATGCCGAAAGACAATGAGGAGGTGCTTGTTGAGTTGGAGGTTTCATCCAGTGGTAAGAAAGATGAGGTTATGCCCGAGAAGGTGGATGATCCTTTTGTGGTTGAGCAAGTCAAAGATGTGGAGGATGCTCCTCCAAAGAAGGTTGTTGAGACAAAGGAGCCGGAAAAAGTTAAAGTGCCTTTCCCTCATTGATTGGCAAAGCATCACAAGAACACTCAATTCGGTAAATTCATGGAAGTTGTGAAGAACCTCCAGGTAACTGTTCCTTTTACCAAATTAATCACCCAAATTCCATCTTACACTAAGTTCATGAAAGACATTTTAACTAAGAAGAGGACTTTTGACGAAGTTGAAACTATAACCTTCACCGCCGAGTGTAGTGCTCTTTTGCAAAATAAGTCCCCTCCTAAGTTAAAAGATCCAGGTAGTTTTTCCATTCCATGCACAATTGGTACCTATCAAATTGATAAAGCTTTATGTGATTTAGGTGCTAGTGTAAGTGTCATTCCTTACTCTATTTGTGCTAAGCTTAATATGGGAGTCTTGAAATGTACTAGTGTCACTTTGCAAATGGCGGATCGTTCTATAACACGCCCTTTGGGAGTTTTGGAAGATGTTCTCGTCAAACTTGGTCAATTTTTTATTCCGGTTGAATTTATTGTACTTGACATGCCCGAGGATGCCCAAATCCCAATTATTTTGGGAAGACCCTTTTTACATACCGCGGGTGCGATAATGGATGTCAAGAATGGTAAAATAACATTGGAAGTGGGTGACGATAAGGTCACATTTAACTTGAATAATGCCATGAAGAGTCACATGTTAGAAGAGTCTTGCTTTTGTATTGATGTTTTGGACATTGTCATAGATGACTTTATACCTCGGTCTTTGGCTAAAGACCCTTTGGAGGCACTCTTGGTATTAGAATCATTTGTAGGTGATGACGAGATTGGGAATGAGGAGATGGATGCTTTGGAACATGAGTTAGATGGAGAAGAGTTATCAATGAAGGAAAGCTCACACTTTGTCGATGATTGGAAAATTTTGAAGGAGGAAGAGTTTCAAATCGGTGGTAAGGTCTACCGTGAGAATGCGATCGTTGGGGTAATCAAGGGAGTTACCATGGAAGCTTGAACTGACTCGAGCTTCATACGTCGTGCGGGACGTTAAACCAGCGCTTCTTGGGAGGCAACCCAAGCTTTTATTTCTTTTCCTTTTATTTTCTTTATTTTCTTATTTTCCGTAATTTCTCGTTTTTTAAACTTGACTAGACTTGACGATGTTTCTTTTTGATTTTTTAGGTGAAAAATGAAGACAAGAAGAGTCGATGAGGAAATTCATGCATCCCCAAGCACGGAAACCCGTTCGGGGAAACTCGTATTGCATATCACAGAAATAATCAGGAACTTAGAAGAGCCAAACCCCGATCGGGGTTTCAAATTTCTATGCGTCTGATGTTTTATCTGCTTCATACGGAACAAGAATTTCAGCATTCCTCATTTTCAAACCCGACGGTATCCTCTTTCTTTCTCATTCATTTTTCTTCATTTAAATCCCAAGGAAACATCATTTCCTTCATCACTTTGGAAGATTCCCCCATATTTATACTAGCTTGGGGGAGGCTAACTAGTCTAGTAAGTTATTTTTGCTTTGCACTTTAGTTGTATTTTTTTTCCCACTCCCCATAAAATATTAACCTCTTCTCTTCCCTGTTTTGTGCTTTGAACCGTTTTTACGGTTAGCTTGGGTGTTTTTACATGTTGGCACATTGAGGACAATGTTGTGTTTAGCTTGGGGGAATTGCATTTGCATTTTAGTTAGTAGTTGCATTTAGTTAGGAAATCTATGAAACTTTGAAATTTTTGTGCTTCACATGCTTTACTTGCCTACTTTGGTCATGGTTTACATAGTTCTACCCATTTGTATATCCCAATTTTAGCTTAATAGCTAATGATTCTCTATTATTTGACGGGATAACTGCATTCATGGGGATGTCTTGACATAGTAGGTGGAAGATGGAATTTGAACCTAATAAGCTTGATCTTGACTTTTGGTAAGCCACAAATTGGTAAGGTAGAGCCTCCTTAGACCGATGCATCCATACTCGGTCTCTCTTAGGTGAGTGTAGGTCTCCTTATGATTTGTGCTACATCAAATACGCACAAGTATGGTTTTGATTTCATTTCTTTATAAGCATGCATTCATTTGTTAGCATTTTGGAGCCATTCACATGATTAAATTTGCCTTTTTGAACCCATTCACAAGAAATTTATCCTTAGCTACATATAAAAATTGCCTACCTTGTTGAGCTAGTAGCTTTGATTAATTTGTGTTTGGGTGCTCATTTAGGATTTGTTCTATTTTGAAGTATCATTGTGAGGTTAATCTTAATGCTTTGAGATGAAAAAAAAAATATTCAAAAAATGAAAGAGATGAAAAAGAAAAGAAAAGAAAAAGAAAGAAAAAGCATGAAATAAAGAGAAGCATATCTTGTATGAGAAAAAAGAAAAAAAAAGAAAAAGATTTAAGAAGCTCTCATGTTTTATTCATAAATTTTGGAGAGTTTTTCTTAAGAATTGTATTGAAAATTTTGGGATAGTTTTGGGATTGAGCATCCTTACATATGGTTGTTGCTAGCTTGACTTAGCTCCACATACCATAAATCATTTGTTCCCCTTTCTTACCCATTTCTTATTAACCTTCTTTTTTACCTTTGGCTTCCTTTTCATGCTTGCATTTGAATGTTTTTGGCTTGTAGTTTTGAAATTTTTACCAATATTAGATTGCGAGAACACTCTCATGAGTCGAGGATAGGTGAGTGCTACTCACAAAAATCCTTTCACATTAAAATGAGTTTGAGTGTATCGTAAGAGTCCATAAGTCAAAAGATCATGCAAGAGCCAAAAAGTTCAATTGAAGTCTTTCATGCTACATCGCCATGTAAATCTCATCCATGTTTTTGCATTATCCTTATGCCCATGTTGTTTCGGGAATTGAGTTGTTATGCTTGATAGTTTAAAATTGGATATCGCAATTGTGGGGACATGGTTGTTTTCCTCTCTTGTCATGGTATTATGTGCTTACTTGAGGACAAGCAAGGGTTTAGCTTGGGGGAGTTTGATATGTCTAGTTTTTATATGATTTTACTCCCTAATTTAGCTCAATTTTACATGATTATTATACTTTGTTTAGTATATTTATGAGCTAATTACGTGTTCGAGGTGCATTGCTTGTTTTTGCTATGTTTTGTAGGAATCTAAGCATTTAAAGGCTTTTTCCTAACACAATTAGCAAGCACTAAAGTCCAACAAGCTAATGGAAGCAAAATGGACCATGAAAGGAGAATGACAAGCCAAGCATGAAGATTTGTGAAATGGATTGAAATGCAAATGAGAAACCAAAAATGAAGCCCAAACCAAGGAGCCCATAACTCAAGCATAGGATGCTTCTTTGGATGCTCAAGGAATCCCAAAACTATGCAATTAACCGGAGAATTAAGGTGCTTAAAGGCATAGCTTAGCATTCCTTAAGCATTAAATGGAGCAATTAAGCAAAAATACCCGGATTAAGGAAACCCCGATCGGGATTCCCATTCCCCGATCGGGGTTTGGCTTCTGTGAACACAAGTGTTTCAAGTCCCTCTCCCTATATAAAGGAGAGGGACTTCGACACTTAGGGATATCTTTTTCATATCTTTTATACATATCTTTTTTCACACATCTTACATATCTTCTCTCATATCTTTCCTTACATTTTCCTTAGTTTAAGCACAAGTTTCTCTTAGTTTCATATTTAGTTAAACATTTAGTTATTACTTTGTTCAAACACTTGGTTACATATTGAAGTTATATTTCAATCTTTCCATTCGAGCATTTGGGTTATTTGTTCTTCATTTCCGAGTTATATTTCTCTATTGCGGTAATCCTAATTCTAGTTTTATGTTAGTATTCACTTCCGTCATTTACCTTACAAATCATTTAGTTAATCGTAACATTAGTTAATCATAGTTTCATTGTTTTCTACATTAGAATTGTTAGTTTTCATTCACTTAGTGTAGCACATTTTATTAACAAGTTGTTTTCCTTTATAACCTTATATTCATCATGCTTATTATATCAAATACTATTAGTCTAATTATCAACATGAGTGAGTAGTTTCATTTGTCTAGCGATTAAGGAAGCCATGCATAATTAGTAAGTTGTAAATTTTAAAATAAGGATGAATTAATATTAGTAAATTATTTTTATCACATGCTTGTATTGTTTTGTTAATCTTTTTATTTGGCCAATTGCATTGATTAAATTTGTTAATTCATTCTAAGAGTCGAGAGGCACGGAATCGGATTAGACTAAACATGTGTAGTAGGACAACTCTAGTCATAACGAAAGTTCTCTAGGACTCGACCTAAGGTTGACACTAATATCGAGAGATGGGTGTCTTTAGCCTAAACAATTAACAATATTAAGAATTCCTATGTTTAGCATGAGCATTTACGTATTTGCATGAGTGACCCGATTCCCCTAGACTCTTTTAATATTATTCGATTTGCTTCATAGTTAGCTAAACATCAAACCAAACCAAACCGTTAAACCGACTTTGATAGTAGTTCATTCATAGCATTTCATAACGAAATTCCCGTCTCCTTGTGTTAGACCCCTCGTACTACATTTATTAGTGTCTAGGGAAATTTATCTTTCCATAGGTGTGCGATATATCCTATCACTCATTCTTTTTCCATTTACTTCTTCTTCCTCAACAATTAACCAAAACCCTAAACCCCATATTTGATCAAGCTCAAGATCATCACTACTCCTTCATTACTCACCCAAATCCTCTAATTCTCATCATAAACTTCCCCTCTTATCGTCCTCTATCTTATTTGGTAATAAAATTACCGTCTTTCTCATTTTTCAATTTATCCGTCTTTCTCAAAGGTGAATTATATTCATCTTTTGTTGTCTAATTGTAGGTGGAGACCTTCAAGACCTCGACAAAGATTACTACCTAGTAGAGGAGGACCTAAACAAAGATTGAAGACGCGAAAAGGTAACAGTGAAGGGTTACTCGATATCAATACGTGTTTTATATGCTTTAGTTGATGTTTACTAAATGTCTAGTGACATTTATTAGTTACTTAATATAGTTTGATGTTAGTATTTGTGTTGGAATTGGTTGTGTAGCTATAGAATTAATGTTGGTTGATGATTGAGAATGATAGTTGATGTTTGTTGATGTTTATTGGTGAAGTATAGGTGATTTCGTGCATGAGTAGTCCCAGCCGGCCGACCGGCTGGGACGGTGGCTGACATTTTTGATGTGTTTTGGTATTATGTGAGTCTCAGTCGGCCGACCGGCTGCCGGTCAGCCGACCGGCTGCCGGTCAGCCGACCGGCTGAGACACCCCCTTATCTTTCCTCTTATTCTCAAATGGTATATGGTCCAGCCGGGTAGCCGGTAGCCGATCCACTTGACCGGCTGGATCACCCTGTATTTTTAATGATTCTCATTTGTTACTAAAGTGCCAGCCGGGTAGCCGGCGGTCGGTCACCTTGACCGGCTGGTACACCCTGTGATTTCTCTTCGTTTCTTTTCTTATACATTCATTTATAATAGTTTGTATGGTTCGTTTATCGTATAAATTTACGTAATAGCATTAAATATTCATGTTTAGATTATATGATATTCCACTCGCTTATATCACATGTTTTGTGATGATTTTTGATATGTCCCACCCTGTGATTTACTCTCATTCCCCGGCTACCTACTCGCTCGTTAGACTGGAATGTCAGAACGAGGAGATGTATCCCAAATGCTCGTATGCATGTTTTAGTGGAGATATGACAACGTTGTTGGGAGGCAAACGCTATGCGTTGATCGACCCGGCCGTCAAATGTCGTATCTTTGCAAGGTGGTGGCATTGCATGTAGCGTACCGCTTGTTCATGATGCTTGTGCTCTTTCCGCCTCTTTCGTGAAGGTTGACCGAATTTGGGGTACTCGGCTTCTGTGTTTGACCGAGTCTTGGATGCGAAATGTTTATCGCATGTCGAATCAGAACATGTTTATTCCGAGAGTCTGGCCAGGTTTAGACTAGGACCGTATTATTATCGTCGTCCTACCGGGAGGAATTGAGTCTACATATACGAAATGTTAATCATGTATGAGTACTGGGAAATGTTTATCCCGTGGATGTGTATTGATCATACTTGCTATTTACATGGTGCTAGTGCGTGTCATTAACCGTGAGAGATAATGTTACCATATTCGTATGTTTGAACGGATGGTTATATGTTGATTATTTGTGACCGTTTGATGACTTGGCGTGGTTTATATGTCGAGTCTCTATCTTATCAAGTATATGCCGCTAACGGTGAGATGCAAGCCCTAGTGAGTATATAGTTTCCTAAGGGTGTCTTTCCCCGAGTTTGTCTATAATCTAATGCTTACAGTTTTGTACCTCATACACCTATATCTCTATATATTGAAATGCTTATTTATACTTCTCATAATTCACATGTATATATATATGTATGCTTCTACTTGTTTATTACCGTTTATGTATGTTATTTGTGATATGGCTGGGAGAACCCGGAGTTACTCCGCACTGACTGTGGCGTTCATGTTTTCATGGATGAACAGGTTGCTTGGATGGATTTTGCTTGTCTTTTTGGGTTCTGGTGTGAGCTAGCGGGCGTTGGCCTCGACGATTCACCCCTAGACGTTTCTTAGCTAGTTTTGCTAAACAACTTTGATATTTGATAACATTTTGAGAGACTACGTCTCTTTGTAGTACATTATACTTTAGCTTGTAATTATTTGACATTCCTCGTACTTTTCTTTTGGCATGTTAAAAGTTTCAAAAATATCGTATTTTCCGCTATATAAATTGCATGCTTGTTATGTTTTATTTCCGCTATCGCGAGGGTTGTCACACTGTCAAAACGACCGTACCGGTGCGTAGTTGACGACCAAGGGGTTGACACAAGTGTTTAAGCTATCACTTGAGGATAAAATTATTAACTGTCATAAATCGTTCCGTGTACCAAACATGCGGCGCAATCATCACTGGGTGGTTGGCGGAAGGTGTAGAACTGAGGTATCTATAATTACTTTCCTAAAACCCTACCTAGAAGCGAAGTTGGGCCTAATAAGTATTAGAGCCCTATTCTTATAATTATACTAACTTCGTACCTTTTGTGTGTGACCCAATAGGCCCACTTTAGA
>JAIUZE010033399.1:0-17243 GCA_022085475.1 Heliosperma pusillum | reverse complement strand
AAAGGCTAGCTTGGGGGAGTCCGCACTGACTAGTAAGCTTCATTCTTCTTTCATTTTTCCTTTCTTCCCATTAAGCATCTCATTGCATATTTGGTTTTTGTGCTCACATTGAGGACAATGCGATGTTTAGCTTGGGGGAGGGATTGCATTTTCCCATTTTTTGCATTTTAGTTATATTTTTCAAATTTTGAATAAGAAAGAGAAGATTTTAGAGAGAAGATTTTTAAATTTTGAACACAATTGAATGCTTTTCATGCTTTGCTTGCTTGTTTGCTATGCTATCATGTTACATTTCCCAAACTTAGAGCTTTCAAAAGATAATGATTCAATATTCATTGAATTTTGCATATATGGGGAAGTCTTGTACACAGTAGGCATGGAATGAATCTATAGATGAGTACGCTTGATCTTGACATTTGGCAAACTACATATATTGTAAGGTAGAACCTCCTTAGACTGGTACATCCATACCCAGTCTCATCTAGGTGTGTGTAGTTCTCCTTGTGATGTGTGTCATGTCAAAACGCATAAGTATGGTTCTCATTTCATTTCTATAAGCATTGCATTCATGATTCACTAAGATTTGAAGCCTTTTTCACTTTAATTTACCCCTCAAAATTAGCCCCTTCATACAATTGCTTCACAAAAAATAATAGCTACAAACAAAAACTGCCTACCTTTTGAGCTAGTAGCTAGAATATGGTGTATGGGTGCTCCTTCGAGAAGATTTGTTCTTATCTGTCAAAGTGAATTTGGAAGAACGAAAAAGTTCAAGAAGTGAAGTTGTGTTCAGAAAAAGAAAAGAGGAAAAAAAGAAGAAAAATAGAAAAGAAATCAAAGAAAAAGAAAGAAAAAGAAATAAGAAAAAAAAGTTATGAGTATCTCCTAAGAAATGTCAAATGATTAGAAGGAGTTTACCCTTGTGTTTCGTGTGTAATAAGCCAATCTGTTCACTCTGGCTTCGCTAATTGTCTTGTGGGAATTAACCGAAAGTTTGGATTGAGTATCCATTTATCATTGGTCAGTTGCTAGCTCATTCTAATCTTCACATGACCATAACTGTTTGTCCACCTTTCGCCCATTTCCCAAAGCCTTCTTCTCATTTTTCGGCTTCTTTTCTATGTGCATTGTGATCTTTGACTTGTGTTTTGAATTGTTTACCATATTAGACTGCGGACACATTTTCATAAGTCGTAGATAGGTGAGTGTCTCAAAACATTTACACAAAAAGAAATCACCTTTTACATACAATGAGTGTTCGAGTGTACCGCGAGAGTCCATTTGTCAAAAGATCATGCAAGAGCCGAAATTCTGTAGTGAAATTCTTTGTGCTACGCCGTTATGTAAATCTCAGCCATGTTTATGTATCATTCTTGCCCACGTTGCTTTTGGGTTATGATTCATTATGTTTTCAAAGCTTTATGTTGAGATTTGTTTCCTGATGGTATAGTAGCCAATGCTTGCAACCTTGTCCTGGTATTGTTTGTTATGTTTACTTGAGGACAAGCAAAGGTTTAGCTTGGGGGAGTTTGATAAGTGAATATTTGTATGATTTTAACCCCCAGTTTAGCTCGGTTTTGTATGTCATTTGTGCTTTGTTAAGCCATTTTATGAGCTAATATCATCTTCTAGGCGAATTCCTGTGTTCTAACTTGTTTTGTAGGGAAAGTGATGTTTCTACGCCCTTTTTCTATATTCCCGAGCATTTGCCTAGAATCCTAACGATTCAAAGAAGAAAGCTTGACCATGTGTAAGGCATTTCAAGAAGGTTCACTAACTTAAGAGAGAGAAGAACCAAAGACGGTTTCGTAGTTGTCGGAAGACCAATCAATTAGACGGGAGAATTCATCGCTTTACATCAAATCCAAGCAACAAACCCGATTGTATAAGTCAAGGGGGATGTTGTAAGTCAAGTCAAAGCGAATGAAGATGAAGCGTTAGTCAAGAGATTCCAGAAGACGACTTACCCGATCGGGTAAGTGTGTACCCGATCGGGTATTTGTGCTGCTTCGTGCATTGCGGCTCCTTCATCCTATTTTTGACCTATGTATTTATTGCCCGACCTCTTCTCCACGAAACCCTAATACTATAAATAGATGCTCTAGCCTTACACACTCTCACACACTATCTTACACAATCTAATCCTATATTTCATACAATCTTCTTATTAGTTTTCTCTTTAGTTTAGTCTTTCTAGTTTAGTCTATCTTCTTCTTTTGTCTTTTGTTTAAATTCATTTCTGTCCATTTCATATCAAAACATTAGCATAGTTCAATAAGAATTTCAATCTTTGTATCTACTAGTTGGGTTCAAGAGTTGTAATTCAAAGTACGGTATTTCTATGCGAGGGATTTCTATTATTGTTATCACTTTCATCGTTGATCGTCACCTAGGTATTCCTAATTTATCCTTTGCTTATTGTTCTCTATTGCTTTCCATTTGACTGTCATTTTCTATTTCATTAGATTCATTTTCATGTTGTTAAAATCATAGTTTCATTGCTTAGATTGTCGTATAGCGTCGTTATTATCGCCACATAGAGAGTCTAAATTATTGTCAAAATCAACTAAATATGCTTATCTTAACTTTCATTGTTAATATCAATACAACCATGAGTGAGTAGTCACCTTTCTAGGGTGTATGGTAGCCATGTTAGATTGATTAAAATATGATAATTGGATAAAGGAAATTGTGCTTTTAAAACATTGTGTCTATGCATGTTTGGACTTTAACAATAGTTGACGATTCTTTATCACAATCTTTGACTAGTGTGGAATTCTTTTCCAAGGTAGATATACAGGAATTGAATAGACAAAGCGTGACATAGTGGATTAAGACCTAGTAAATCGCACTAAAAGTCTGCTAGACCATCTGATCTATGATTGTAATGAACACACCATTCTTACGAACGCTCAATGAATTACTTGCATATCCTAAATCCAATTTCATTAATATGTCAATCTACATGTGTGAACCTATTTCCCTAGATGCTTCTCATTATTATTAATTTATCATTTGCTTTATCGTTTTCATTTCAATTTGTTTTTATTTTGTTTTTATGCCACTTGTTAGTTTAGACACCACAAAATCCAAAACCCAGAAAATCGTTAGGTAAAACTCAATTGTGAGACGATTCACAATCCATAGGAAACACCATCTCCCTGGGGATCGACCCCTACTTCCCTAATTACATTAACTTGTTATTAGCCTAGTCTGGGTAATTTATCTTTGTATCGGGCTTGCGAGAGGCACGATCAAATACTGTTTCCCATCTCTTTAACAGGAAAGGCTAAACTTTGGATCAATAGCCTAGACCGAGTTGCCTTAGGAATAGCCGACTGGGATAGTCTAGCTATTGCTTTCTATCAAAAGTACTTCCCACCAGAACGAACCGCACTCTTACGGAGTCAAATCAGTTGATTCCGTCAGAGAGGCGATGAAAGCCTTTATGAGCCATGGGAAAGGTACAAAGAATTACAAAGAGAATGCCCTTATCATGGCCTTGATTCATGGTTCTTAGCTATCACCTTCTACACCGGTTGTTGTGGCGAATCGTGTCGTATCCTCGACTCCGCTAACAATGGTCGTTTCGATCAGATCGATGTAGAAATAGCTAGTGCAACTATCGAGTCAATGGCAATTCACGACTCTCAGTATAGCAACTCACGTGTTATGCCGCTCAAAACCAAGCAGGAAGATTCAAGCAAAGTAGCACTCCTAGAAGCCCAATTAGCCCTTCTGCAGCAACAAGTAGGAAGCTCTTCCCAATCCAAGCAACATGTTAACGTCACTAACCACGTAGTGGTATGTGAGACATGTGGGGTTGGAGGACACAATTTTCAAGAATGTATGAGTTCGCTAGAGCAAGTCAATGCCTACCAAGTATACAGGCAGGGCAATGCTTTCTCAAACTTCTATAATGAGAACACAAAGAACCATCCTCTTTTGTCCTACAAAAGCACCAACATTCAGAATCCCCACCATCAGATTCAACAACCATTCATACCACATCAACAGAAGCCCTATAATCCACCTGGTTTTCAAAACAAGAGACCTCCATTTCAACCTAACTTCAATCAACCTTACCAACATCAACACCAACCACCCCAAAATCAAAGCCAACCCAATGACTCAAGCCTGAGCAAAATTGAATCCATGCTTCTCCAAGTTGTTCAAAAACAAGATTCAATGTTTGCTCAACTTCAAAAGAGTGATCAAGCTCAAAATGCTGCCATCAAGATGCTTGAAACTCAAATGGCCCAATTAACTGCCTCTAATACCCAAAGGAACAAGGCCAACTCCCACCTCATGGTGAGCAACGAGGGACACCGCTAATGCTATCACCTTAGGAGTGGTACCACTTATAAGGAACCTCAGCAACCCAAGGAAACAATAGTTGAGCCAACACCAGTAGAGAGCCAAAAAGATTCCCAACCATCCACCGCTAAGGAAGCGGAAAACAAAGAAAAGAAGGATGAACCTGTGAAGGAGCCCATCAAAATCCAAGTTCCATTTCCCCAACGCTTGAGGAGAAATCATAAGGAAACCCAGTTTAGCAAATTCATGGAAGTAGTCAAAAACCTCCAGGTAACGGTTCCCTTCACTGAATTGATCACTCAAATCCCTTCTTACACAAAATTTATGAAGGATATCTTAACTAAGAAGAGGACTTTAGATGATGTTGAAATCATAGCATTCACAGCTGAGTGCAGTGCTTTGTTGCAAAATAAGTCCCCTCCTAAGTTAAAGGATCCCGGTAGTTTCTCTATACCTTGCACTATAGGCACCTACACAATCGATAAAGCTCTATGCGATCTAGGTGCCAGTGTAAGCGTCATGCCCTATTCCATATGTGAAAAAGTTGAATATGGGAATTCTCAAATGCACCAGTGTCACTCTGCAAATGGCAGACCGTTCTTTAAAACAACCTATGGGAGTTTTAGAAGATGTGCCTGTCAAAGTAGGAAAGTTTTTCATTCCCGTCGATTTCATCGTGCTAGATATGGCTGAAGATTCTCAAATCCCTATTATTTTAGGAAGGCCATTTTTACACACTGCCGGAGCAGTAATCGATGTTAAGAATGGAAAACTGACACTAGAAGTAGGTGATGATAAAGTCACCTATAACTTGAACAGTGCAATGAAAAGCTCCATGCTAGAGGAGCCTTGCTGTTTTATATATATTGTCGACTCCATTGTTGATGAATCTCTGTATCCATCAATAATCGAGGATCCTTTATAGGCAATCTTGTTGCTGGAGGATATCTCTGAGAATGACAATTTTGAGATCAATGAGTGGAAAAGGACCTGACCGGAGAAGAGATACCGTTAGAAGAAATTAAGGAGTTTATAAGCTTGATTGATACTCCTGCCAAGGCAGAAGTACAAAAACCTGTACTAAACCCTCTTTCCTCGAATCTAAAATATGCTTTTTTAGATGAATCTGAGTATTGCCCAGTCATAGTGAGTGCTCTCCTAGATAAAAATCAGTTAACCTCACTATTGACTGTCTTGAAAAAGCATAGAGAGGCAATAGGTTACAAACTCGAAGATTTAAATGGCATAAGCCCAGACTTCTGCATGCATAGAATCAATTTAGAAGAAGGCCAAAAACCTTGTGTTCAAGGTCAACGCCGTCTTAATCCCAACATGCAGGAAGTAGTTAAAACTAAAGTTATGAAATTGATAGATGCTGGCATAATCTATGCAATCTCTGACTCTAAATGGGTTAGCCCTGTTCAAGTTGTTCCCAAGAAAGGAGGAACAACAGTAGTCAAAAATGAGAAGAATGAGCTCATCCCCACAAGGATTGTGACGGGATGGCGTATGTGTATTGACTACATAAAGCTTAATCAGCCAACTAGGAAAGATCACTACCCTCTACCCTTTATTGACCAAATGCTAGAGAGGTTAGCTTGTCACAAGTATTTCTGTTATCTAGATGGTTACTCAGAATTTTTCCAAATCCCTATCCACCCTGAGGACCAAGAGAAAACCACCTTCACCTGTCCCTATGGTACTTTCGCTTATCGCAGAATGCCATTTGGCTTGTGTAATGCACCTGCCACTTTCCAGCGTTGCATGACCAGTATCTTCTCAGATTTTGTTGAATCTATCATGGAAGTATTTATGGACGACTTTAGCGTCTACGGCATTTCCTTTGATCATTTTTTGACAAATCTATCCAGAGTTCTAAAACGCTGTGAAGAAGTCGACCTTGTTCTCAACTGGGAAAAGTGTTACTTCATGGTGAACGAAGGTGTAGTTTTAGGTCACATCGTTTAAGAAAGAGGTATAGAAGTGCATCGAGCGAAGATCCAAGTTATTGAACAGCTGCCACCCCCTGCTAATGTAAAAGGAATCAGGAGTTTCCTTGGCCACGCCGATTTCTACCGACGATTTATAAAAGATTTTTCAAAGATAGCCAAGCCCCTGACTGAGCTCCTTTTCAAGGATGCACCTTTCAATTTCACAAACGAATGCCTTGAGGCATTCAACAAAATCAAACAAGCTTTGATCACCGCACCTATAATCCAGTCACCTGATTGGAATCTGCCCTTTGAACTGATGTGCGATGCGAGTGATTATGCCGTAGGAGTTGTTTTAGGGCAAAGAAAGGAAAAGTTTTTTCATGCGATTTACTATGCTAGTAAAACCTTAGATCCTGCCCAAATCAACTATGCCACCACTGAGAAAGAACTTCTCGCCATTGTCTATGCCTTAGACAAATTTCGCTCGTACCTAATAGGATCAAAAGTTATTGTCTACACTGACCATGTTGCCTTGAAATATCTGCTTTCAAAGAAAGAGGCAAAACCTAGACTTATCCGATGGATCTTACTCCTTCAAGAGTTTGATTTAGAGATCGGGATAAGAAAGGAGCAGAGAATGTAGTCGCTGACCACCTCTCAAGGATAAGAGTAACTGAAATAGGATTACCAACGCCAATTAATGATTCGTTCGCTGATGATTCATTAATGGCAATTGCGGACTCTTCTCCTTGGTATGCTGATATTGCCAACTTCCTTGTCAGTCGCCAGCTACCCTCCGACCTTTCTTATAACCAAAGAAAGAGATTTTTGCATGATGCAAAATTCTTTGTTTGGGATGACCCCTATCTTTTCAAGCAGTGCTCAGATGGTCTGTATAGACGTTGTATTCCCCAGTGGGAAGTAAAAGGAGTTTTAGAAGGATGCCACTCATCTGCTTATGGTGGTCATCATGGTCCGTCCAAGACCGTAGCCAAAGTCTTACAATCCGGGTTTTTCTGGCCCTCGATGTTTAAAGATTCAAGAGACTTTGTTATGGCTTGTGATGCTTGTCAACGAATGGGTGAAATATCCAAAAGACATGAAATGCCTCAAAACGGCATATTAGAAGTCGAGATATTCGATGTCTGGGGTATTGACTATCAAGGACCATTCCCTTCTTCAAATGGAAATCGTTACATTTTAGTCGCTGTCGACTATGTTTCAAAGTGGGTAGAAGCAATTGCCACCCCCAACAATGATGCTAGAGCTGTGATACGACTATTTAAAAAGATCATCTTTCCGCGTTTTGGTGTACCCAGAGCCGTGATAAGTGATCGAGGAACTCATTTCGGAGAAAAGCAGTTAGACACTCTGCTTGCCAAGTATGGTGTGTATCACAGACGAGGTTTAGCCTACCACCCCCAGACCAGCGGTCAAGTAGAAGTTTCGAACAGAGAGCTAAAAACAATTCTTCAAAAAGTAGTCTCGAAATCTAGAACAGATTGGAGTAATAAGCTCGATGACACCTTATGGGCTTATCGCACAGCTTTCAAAACCCCGATTGGAACATCTCCCTATCGGTTGGTTTATGGAAAGGCCTGTCATCTCCCCGTTGAGTTAGAGTACAAAGCTCACTGGGCTATCAAAGAACTCAACTTAGACACTAAGCTTAGCGCTGATAGACGACTTTTGCAACTCAATGAGCTAGAAGAATTTCGTTTGCAAGCTTACGAGAATTCTAGGATTTATAAAGAGAAAACGAAGCGTTGGCACGACAAGAGGATAATCATAAACGAATTCAATGTCGGTGACCAAGTACTTCTCTTCAACTCCCGTTTGAAAATTTTTCCGGGAAAACTTCGATCAAGATGGTCTAGACCATTCACTGTCACATATGTAAGCAAATACGGGTATGTGGAACTAATGACTAGTAATGGTGAAAAATTTAAGGTCAATGGACACCGATTGAAACTCTACTACAGCAATTCCATTATCGGATGCTTAGATATTGTGTATATAGAGCGTCAATCCCCAACCAAATGATTTCATAGAAGTATTCGTCGAGCGGGACGTTAAACCAGCACTTCTCGGGAGGCAACCCGTGTTTTCTTTCTGTTTGCATTTTATTTTTGCTTTCCCTTTTTTGTTGTTTTGTTAGATTTACTTTGCAGATGAGAGAGTTTTTGAAGAATCTATCAAGATCTTCCTTGTCAAGTCCAAAAGACTAGCTTGGGGGAGTCCACGCTGACTAGTAAGCTTCACTCTCCTTTCATCTTTTTCCCTTTTCACCCTTCTTCCCATTGAGCATCTCGTTGCATATTTAGTCTTTGTGCTCACATTGAGGACAATGTGATGTTTAGCTTGGGGGAGGGATTGCATTTTCCCTTTTTGCATTTTAGTTGTTTATATTTTTCAAATTTTTGAATCAGAGAAAAATTAAAAATTTTGAACATAATTGAATGCTTTTCGTGCTTTGCTTGCTTGTTTACTATGCTATCATGTTACATTTCCCAAACTTAAAGCTTTCAAAAGATAATGATTCAATATTCATTGAATTGTGCATACATGGGGAAGTCTTGTACATAGTAGGCATGGAATGAATCTATAGATGAGTACGCTTGATCTTGACATTTGGCAAGTTACATATATTGTAAGGTAGAACCTCCTTAGGCTGGTACATCTATACCCAGTCTCATTAAGGTGTGTGTAGTTCTCCTTGTGATGGGTGTCATGTCAAAACGCAGAAGTATGGTTCTCATTTCATTCCTATAAGCATTGCATTCATGATTCACTAAGATTTGAAGCCTTTTTCACTTTGAATTACCCCTCAAAATTAGCCCCTTCATACAAATGTTTCACAAGATAACAGCTACATATAAAAACTTCCTACCTTGTTGAGTTAGCAGCTAGACTATGATGTATGGGTACTCTTTTGAAAAGATTTGTTCTTTTATGTCAAAGTGAATTTGGGAGAACCAAAATGTTCCAGAAGTGATGTTATGTTCAGAAACAAAAAGAAAGGAAAAAAAATGAAATTGAAAATTGAAAAATTTGAAAAAGAAAAAATCGAAAAAAAGAAAGAAAAAGGAAGAAAAGAAGAAGTTGTGAGTATCTTCTCAAAATGTCAACTCAATGTTTAGAAGGAGTTCACTCTTGTGTTTCGTGTGTAATAAGCCAATCCGTTCCTTCTGGCTTCGTAATTCGTCTTTTGGGAATTAATCGAAAGTTTGGACTGAGTATTCATTTATCATTGGTCAGTTGCTAGCTCACTCTAACCTTCACATGACCATAACTGTTTATCCACCTTTCACCCATTTCCCAAAGCCTTATTCATATTTTTTTTTTCCGGCTTCTTTTCTATGTGCATTGTGATCTTTGACTTGTGTTTTGAATTGTTTACCATATTAGACTGCGGACACATTTTCATAAGTCGTAGATAGGTGAGTGTCTCAAAAAACATTTACACATAAAGAAATCACCTTTTACATACATGAGTGTTCGAGTGTGCCGTGAGAGTCCATTTGTCAAAAAGATCATGCAAGAGCCGAAAATTCTGTAGTGAAATTCTTTGTGCTGCGCCGTTATGTAAATCTCAGCCATGTTTATGTATCATTCTTGCCCACATTGTTTTTGGGTTATGATTCATTATGTTTCCAAAGTTTTACGTTGAGATTTGTTTCTTGATGGTTTAGTAGCCAATGCTTGCAACCCTTGTCCTGGTATTGTTTGTTATGTTTGCTTGAGAACAAGCAAGGGTTTAGCTTGGGGGAGTTTGATAAGTGAATATTTGCATGATTTTAACCCCCAATTTAGCTCGGATTTGTATGTCATTTGTGCTTTGTTAAGTCATTTTATGAGCTAATACCGTCTTCTAGGCGAATTCATATGTTCTAACCTGTTTTGTAGGGAAATTGACGTGTCTACGCCCTTTTTCTATATTCCCGAGCATTTGCCTAGAACCCGATGATTTGAAGAAGCAAGCTTGACCAAGTCAAAGGCATTTCAAGAAGGTTCACTGATTCAAAAGAAAGAAGAAGCAAAGACGATTTCGCAGTTGTCAGAAGATCGATCAGTTAGGCGAAGAAATCATCATTTTACATCAAACCCTATCAACAAACCCGACTCAAAAGGTCAAGGGGGATAATGAAAGTCAAGTCATAGGCCAAGAAAGATGAAACGAAAGTCAAAGCATCCAGATTACTTCATACCCGATCGGGTAAGTAGTGTACCCGATCGGGTATGTTTGCGGATCCGAGCTTTTGCTTCGACTTCCTTTATTTTGTCCTATATTTTTAATGTATGACTCCTTCCCCACGAAACCTACTGCTATATAAGAGTGCCTCAGCCACCACATCTCTACACACAATTAGAAACCCTACTTTTCTTTTTACATTACATAAAAACCTAGATTAGGAGGAGAGAAACCTAGCCTCTCTTCTCTCGTCTAGATCAATTTCTTCTTCCTTTTTGTCCTTAGTTTCTTAGTTTATTTCTGATTTCTCTACATCAAATCCCTAGCCTAGATCAATAAAATCTCCAACTTTGTAATCTACTTTATGTGGTCCAAGTATTGTAATTCGTGGATCGACTATTCTATCCAAGAAATTTCTATTATGGTTGTTTATATTTCATCATTGTCGTTGTTGATCGTCATCAAGGTATTCCTATTTTATCTTTTGTTTAAAGTCTTTATGTTTCTTATTTGGTTGCTATTTTCTTTACATGTTATTTTAGATTCAATTTCAATATCGTTGTAATCATTTCATTTCCCTAGATCGTCAATTTAGCGCCGTTATTATCGCCAATTAAATAGTCTTAAAATATGATCAAAACCAAATAAACATGTCTATCCTAGTTTTTATTATTAACATCATCTTAGATCTAAACATCACCATGAGTGAGTAGTCGTTTTTCTAGGGTAGGGTAGCGATGTAGGTTGATTAAAAGATGATAATTGGATAAAAGAAATTGTGATTTTAAAACATTGTGTCTATGCATGTTTGGATTATAACGATAGTTAACGATTCCTGATCAAAATCATTGACTAAAATGGAATTCTTTTCCAAAGTAGAAATACCTGAATTGAATAGACAAAGCTTGACATGGTAGATTAGACCTAGTAAATTGCCTAAAAGCCTGCTAGACAATCTGATCTATGATTGTAATGAACACATCATTCTTACGAACTCACAATGAATTATTTTCATGTTCTACATCCAATTTCATCAATATGTTAATCTACATGTGTGAACCTACTTCCCTAGATTCTTTTTATCATTGTTAATTCATCACCTGCTCTATTGTTTTCGTTTTGATTTGCTTTTATTTTGTTTTCATTTATGTTTTTTATTAGTTTAGAAATCAAAACCCCAAAACCCAGATACTCGTTAGATAAGACCCAATTGCAAGACATTTCACATTCTATAGGAAACACCATCTCCCTGAGGATCGACCCCTACTTCCCTAATTACATTAATTTGTTATTAGCCTAGTCTGGGTAATTATCTTTGACCAGGGCTTGCGACAGGCCCGATCAGGAAAAAATGAGAACTTATTCTCATCTCAAGGGGGTGGGGGCCGTCGGTTTTGGGTGTAGTGGAGGGACAAGCATGCTAGCTTTTTGTCTTACCCAAAACACTAGGGTAGGCTATATGGGTATAGGTGTGTAATCATGATGTTTAAGCATTAAACCATCAACTAATCACCACACTAATACCCGTCACCCAATTCGGCTCCCTTAATGTAAAATGGACTCCATTTTATCTTTTGTAATTTGTCATGTGTCACATATGTGATATGTGATATGTGATATGTTACATGTAATTATATTTACAAATGTATATTTAACTAATTTAAATATAATCTTATAACAAATAAATTACACTTAACATTTTAAGTAATAATTCATAATTACATGTATGTAAAATGGGTCATCTCACATTTAGGTAATTCAATCTACAACATTTTGCAATTATAATTAACCGATCAATCGTATCTCAAAATGTTTCATAAACATTAATCAATTTTAGTAATATAACAATTTAATTACTAAATTGAATCTTATTTAATCATATTACAATAAGATATATTTCTCACTTGTAAACTTGTTCTGTTTAAGGGATTAATTAATCTATATCAATATACAATTAATTAACTTACTTGATTAGGGAATCGTCCTTTCGGTGTGACCTCAAGGGACCAACTGATCACCACCGTCATACGACAGTAATGTCAAACTCTAGTAAGCCAATCATTATCGATTAATGTAGATCAGTTGACTATAATATTAATCATCCCTTTGTATTCTCGTCAATGAGATTTAATTAAGTGATCGCACTATTGTTGAGGACACTCACTCCAACAATGACAACATGTCTAATGTTTAACCATCGTTGATAGGATTGTCTGCAAAAAGCTCAGCAACAGCGGGTCCTTTTATGACTTTCAAAGGTACATATTTGCGGTCGAACTCTGAGAGCATTAGGGTCAATCTTGCCAAACATCCGTTGAGGATGGGTTTCTCGAAAAGGTATTTGTCAGGGTTTATTTTTGAGTACCCCTTGACGAAGTAGCTAAGCATGTAGTGGCTTACCGTCTTTATTACCCACACAAGAGCGAGGCACGTCTTTTCGAGAGGTGTGTATTTACACTTTTATTCTAAGAAATTCTTACTAAGATAATAGATAGCTCTTTCTTCTTTTCCGAAGGTCTGCGCGAGCATAGCCCCCATGGTTGTTTTGGTGACTATAAGATATATACCAAGAGGTTGATCTCGTTGAGGAGGCATTAACACTGATGGTTTAGCCAATATCTCCTTAATTTTGTCAAATGCTTTTTGACAATCATCATCTAATATGGTAGGATCTATTTTCTTAAGCTATTTGAAAATAGGTTCGCAGATCATAGTGAGCTTCCATATGAACCGACTCACATATTGTACTTTGCCCAGGAATCCTCTAACCTCCTTCTCTGTTTGCGGTGGTGGCATTTTGATTAAGACTTTGATCTTGGATGGATCAATTTCTATTTCTATCTGGCTGACAACATATCCCAGAATTTTGCCTGATGTTACTCTGAATGCACACTTCTGAGGATTCATTCTCATGTTGTACTTGCGCAATCAGAGAAAGAACTTACGAAGGTTGTCGATGTGTCCCTTCGTGACTTTGGATTTGACAATCATATCATCTACATACACCTCTACTTCTTTATGCATCATGTCGTGTAGCAATGTGGTCGCGATACGTTGATATGTAGCTGCGGCATTAATTAGACCAAATGGCATAATTGTGTAACAATACGTGCCCCCATTGTGTGACGAAAGCTGTCTTATGCATATCTTCTTCGACCATTTTGATTTGATTATACCCGGCATACCCATCCATAAAGGACAACAATGCGTGATATGTTGTATAATCTACCAATATGTTGATATGTGGTAGACGGAAGTCGTCCTTGGGACTCGGTTAGTTCAAGTCTCTGAAATCAACACAAACCCGGATTCTTCCATCCTTTTTGGGTACGAGAACTATGTTATCTACCTAGTCAGAGTACTTGGAAATATTGATGAACCCGGCTGTTAAATGCTTATCGACCTCTTCTTTGATCTTAAGAGCCCATTCAGTCCTCATGCGACGAAGCTTCTGTTTTACGGGCTTGAAGCTTGGCTTGATCGAAATTCGGTGTTCTGCAATATCCCTGTCGATCCTTGGCATGTCTTTGTAAGACCAAGCGAAAACATCTTTGAACTCGTGCAGGAGGTCTTCGAAACTGGCCCGTTCGGTCGGATTTAGGGTCAACCCTATCCTAAGTTCTCGGGGTTCTAGTTCGGTCCCTACGTTGATGGGTTCAGTGTTTTCTATAACTGGTGCCCCTTCCCACTCTTGTAGTATTTCCTTGATTATATGGGGAGCTAAGTCGATTGAGTCCGGGTCAGGATTATCCTCATTGTCAGCATAAACAGAATTGCATTCAGAAAAATACAAGAGTTGCTGGGACATTCCCCAAACTACTATTATTATTAGATGCTAAGCTAGGAGAAATAAAAGGATCGGGGATGACGACAGGACTAGACTCTCTAGGAATTTCACTAGACTCCAACTCTAACTCCGACTCCAATTCCGACTCTTACTCGAATTCATTGTCGCCTGGTTCTCCTTTGAACATCTCTCCCTCTCCTGTAGTGACCTTGAAGAGATTCTTTTGGTTGTTGGTTCACTTAATTGACTTTCTCCATCCTTTAAGCTGGCTTTAGCCTGCGTCATTGATCAGCGTTGTGGGGTTGAAATGATCGTCCTGAAGTATCATGGTAATGATCTCATCTTGTGCACCGCTGACGAATCGGTCCTCTCCAAATAGAAGAGTGACGGCTTGCTCGTCCAAACAAGGTGCTTGATGATTTTTGACGGTAGGAACCGTTCCGAGGGAATAAAGTAGCAATCATGGAAGACCTCGATTCCAGCTAATTGTATTCCTCTATAGTCTCAAGGTTCGAAAACTCCATGAAAGTGTTATTGGCTTCCCTCCCTAATGAAATATCCATTTAGGAAAGGGAGATAAGGTTGCATCTGGATTTCTTTACTCTTACGACTTTGGACTTGAGCAACCATTTCCAGAGTTTCTTCATTTGTGGGCTTGTACCCCAATCCCAGTTTTCCGAACTCGCTTCTTTGTGGGGTGCAAAGGTGCTTTTCCTAGTGGTGTTTAATGGAATCCCTGGGAAGTATCCGTAAGATTTGAGTATGTGGTTGACCACTAAATTGGAATGTGGGTCGAAGTATAAAGGTGCCAACTCACTCTCTACGAGATTTATGCTTTGAAATCCTCCAAGCTCGTATACTGGACCCGTGGTTTCTTGGTTGTTGGACATCTTCTCTATTAAGGCCTTGATAGGTGACGAAGTGATCGTCACTAATTTGCCATCTAGAGGAATCTTGATTATTTGGTATACGGTGGATGTTACCGCTTTATAAGCGTGAATCCAAGGCCTTCCCAGAAGTATGTTAAAGGATGCTTTGATGTCCAAAATTTGGAAGTTGACCTTTCCCTCAATTGGAGTTGCGCCTATAGTGAGGTTGACTAGCCCTATCACCTTACGTCGTGTTGCATCATATGCTCGAACACCTTGGTTGGTAGGAGCCCAATCTGATTCTTTCATGCCTAACTTACGTGTTGTTTTTAGTGGTTTGACATTGACTGCAGAGCCATCGTCTACCAAAGTCATTGAATTGGTACGTTCTTCTTTAGGCATGTTAATGTGATATATAGGGCGAGATTGTGACTGGCACCAAAAGGAGGTAAATTCTCGTCTGAGAAAGTAACTGGGTTACTTAGCTTAATTGAGTCTTGGAGGACGAAGTGGACTACATCGTCAGGTGTAGAGTCATGCGCTACATTTAGTTTTGCCAAGGCTTGTAGCAAATCTTGGCGATGTGGAAATGAGCTCGCAACGAACTGCCAGACTGAAAGATCAGCCTTTGTCTTCTGTAGTTGTTTTAGTAGATGGTCAGTAGATGTATCTTCGCCATCATTTGGATTGACGATGTTGGTGTTAGTAACTGGACCATTAGTGGTAGGGCCATTTCTGAGAGACACCTTGATAAGGACATCCTGATCGAGTAAAGTAGTCTATATCTTGATCCTCGCTAGCCCTGACTGTATCATCACTGTCTATGGTTGGATTATGTTTTGTGAGGTATTCATCCGCGTCGTCATCGGCCCATATTCCGTTGACGGTATTGAGTTCTCTCAGTCTAATACTTTCGGCTTCCAAAGCGATTATTCGCTCGACTAGATCATCACATGTGGTGATCACTTCTTGTATTGTAGACTCTTGAGATAGAATTGGAATTTGGGGTACGCTTTCTTAGGACGTGGCGCCTGGAATGCGTAGGGATGCTGCGGTGGTTTCAAGTTTCAAAACTTGCCTACTCACACTCTTAGCCCGTGCAATGAAGTCATTGATGGTAGGAGAAATGGTGGAGTATCTTCCCTCGTTTTCTAACATGTGAATCTCATCTTCGATTGAGGAAATGAGGTGTGAACAATCCAAGGTGGATTCTTCATCTGTAATCATCAGAACTCCAAGAGGATTCTGAGTATTGTTAGGCTTACCCCTATGAGGTATAGGTAGACGACCATCTTCAATCATATCTTGAAGGGCGTGCTTTAATTTGAAGCATTTCTCTTTATCATGTCCGTTATCCCTATGATATTTGCAGTAGGCGTTCTCATCCCAGAACCTAGTTTTCTTTTCCGGATCAGTTGTAGGTCATATGGGTTGGAGTTTGCCTTGTTGTGTCAATCTTTTCAAGGCACTGAAATATGTATCACCGATTCTTGTGAATTTCCTTTATGGGTAGTTCTTTTTGGATGGTTCAACAAGATTGAATTCATCGGTTTTGTTAGTAGGGCCATAAGAACTGTAACAACCCGAAAAGTACCCAATTTTTCTAGTAAAAATATTTACTAACACTTTTCAGTAGAACTTAAGTTTTTAAAATAGGAATTTTTGTTCCGAGTCTTATTTTGAAATTCCGCGTTCGTATTTGGAATTTCTGAGGGATTCATGAAAAGACCGTTTTTAGTCATCTTTGACTTTTCTTGACTTTTAAACCGTCTTTGACTTTTTGCTTGACTTTTAAGTCGTCATTGACTTTTGCTTGACTTTTAAGTCGTCCTAAACTTTTCTTGACTTTTAAGTCATCTTCGACTTTTCTCGACTTTTCAGTCAACTTTGACTTCCGTTGACTTTTCCCGACTCGTCTCATAAGTATGAAGACCGAAATTTTTATTTAAAAAAATAATATTTTTGATTTATTTTTATTTAGATTTATTAAGATTTATCATAATTTAATATAATTATTTTGAATTTATTCGGAATTTAAAGAATAACGTTTACGGTTTTTTAAATCGACAGTCAATTTAACTATTCCCGACTCATCGTAAAAGCGCGCAACAAAATCGAAACTCGACTTTTGGCATGAGTCACAC
>JAIUZE010033396.1:0-14472 GCA_022085475.1 Heliosperma pusillum | reverse complement strand
TGCAAGCCGGCTAAGGTTGATAGAGTTTGGATTACCGGTTGTTAACTGATTCACATGATAGTTTGTATGTTTAGGGTTGAGTTGTATTATGGCCATGTTTTAAATGTAACCTCTGAGCTAAGATACTAGCTTCCCTACCTAGTAACTGATTCACATGATAGCCTTCATATGCTAGGTTATATGTTAGTTTTTTGTTTCATAACATGAAAAGCATATCGTATATGTTAAGGCTTTGTATTTTTCCATATACATCTCTTTTATGTTATTCATGTTTTATTAAACTCGACATTTCGTGGCTGGGAGAACTCGGAGTTACTCCCCACTGACTGTGGCTTCCGTGTTTATATTTAATACGGTTGGCAGGTTTGTGATGCATACATTGGGTACATTGACGAGCTAGCGAGCGAAGTATTTACCTTGGACCTATATTCGGTTCTTAGATTGTATATTATTATACTCTCTTTTATTTCAGTATTTATACGGGAGATATGTCTCCCGTCTTGTATATTTCTTTTGTATAATATTATTTCTGTTTTGTAATGAACCTTTTTATTTATGACATCTTCGTTATGTATTCTCATATTTTATTTAGTTAAATTATTTTTTTTTCTTTCCGCAAATTTGAGGGTGTCACACCGGAATTCATAAATGGGTTTTATTAGTTTTTTAATGTTTATTAATTTTTTAATTTTTTTGTTGATTGATATTTGTAATATATTAATTATCGAATTACTACTATAGACTATAGTAATTGATTATTACTTACTATTACCAGATTGAAGTGTTTTTATTTATTGTAAAAATTTCATTTATCAGTTTATATTTTAATTGATGCAACTTTAAATTTACTTTAAAAAAGTTATAATTACTGTATATGGTACACAAACTTTAATAAATAACAAATATATGAATGTTTTACATAAAACAAATATACTCCGTAGTGTCTTTTACATAAATGCTGCAAAAAAAATTAGTATTTCTCAAGTGGACCCTACCACTTGCAAAAAATAAATATGCTTTTTTGATGACGTGGGTTAATGTTGAGTGTTTAAATGTTTTTTTTAATAGAATGAAGATTTTTGATAAAAAAAATTATCAGATAATGTTTTAATAAAATGTGGACAATTTTAGCTTTAATATTTTATCTTTAAACAGTTGTTTAAGCATTAATATATATATTAAGAATTTATTTTCTCTTAAAGTTCCTTAAATACAGCCCTTAAGGTGTATTTATCATTTTCCTAAATTACACTATACAAAGAATAAACAAGATTGACTCAAAAAAAAAAAAAAAAAAAAAAAAACTAGATGACATAGTACTTCCTAAGTCCAAATATTCTTTCAGGCATTTTTGTTTAGGGCGGACTTAAATGGATCAAATAAGATATCTGAGACAAAAGTAAAATGACTAAGAATTACTCTCTCCATTCCGGCCAATTGTTATCATTTTTCTTTTTAGGATTCTCGGTTAATTGTTGTCCTTTCTATTTTTGGAATATAAAAGATTTTTCATGTGCAATTTGATCACTTAATGAGACATTTGTCCACTTGTCATCCCATAAGTAGAACCATAAATGGTCACCCACTCTTTCCTTGATTTTGTGTCAAAATGAAAGAACAACACTTGACAGGGATTGAGGGAGTAAAAAATATAAACTTATTTCATCTATTCAATTCGGATGCTATATAATTTTTAATCGGCTTTAAAACCGACATATGGCTATATTAAAGGGTGATGATAATGTCACTCAAATTGTGAAAGAGTGAATAGTTAGATACCCATAAAAACTAGATTGTAAATAAGTAGCGTTAACAAAAACGATAACTCCCCACATTAAAAGAGCACAAATTCTCATTTGTGCGGACCGACCCGTCGCAAGCTTGCGACGGGTCAAATCCCCTCACAAAGAGCAAGTGGGGGGACAAGTGAAGTCCCCCACATGCCTTGCCACTTGCTTTTTATGAGGGAAATTTAAGTCATCGCAAACTTGCGACGGATTACCTCGTCACCAACAATACTTATTGTTGTTAAAAGAGCGACTTGACAATTTCTCGTATTCTAAAAAAGAGAATGTAATCTAGCCTCCCCAGTGGCGGACCCAGAGCTTGATAATTGGGGGTGCACATTTAAATAAATTTTTTTTTTTGCGTATAATATAAAAAAAAAGCTAATAAGTAAAAATTTTCTTTGTGTTAAAAGTCAATGGTCGTAAAAAAAAAATACAAATAAATGAAATTAATGTCATCGAACAAGCCAGATTTCATGTTCTGAATAGTTCAATACAACATTGTTATCACTTAGACAAAAAAAAATATTCATAGCATAGCACAAATAGACAAAAAAAAAATTATTGATAAATTAAATAGTTAAATTCATCATATCGAACATGTAATTAACAATCTAAATTACAAAATTGGAATTGAGCAAATTGAACTTGGCCGTCTAAGCTAATAGAATTTGAAATTAACAATCAAATTACAAATTGGGAAATTTGAATTTGATATCGGTCGTCGAAGAAGTAAAGAACTAAGTTATCAATATTCGTAACATAAATAGATAACATAGTCTTATAACAAAATTATTGATAAATTAAGTTCATCATAAATTACTTGGAGTTAACAATCTAGACTACAAAAATGAAAGTGAACAAATTGACATTGGTCGTCAAAGCAAATAAAATTTGAAATTAACAATTAAAGTACGAAATCCGGAAATTGGATTTTTAATGTTTGGAGCAAAGATGGAGGGACTTGAGGGGAAATTATATAGTTTCAAAAAATAAATTACTCCAAAAAGGAGTTATGGAGGCTTGAACCCCCACCACTTCTACCACATACAAAGACTTTAACCACTGCACCAAACTACTATTCTTATCCAATGTGGCAGGTAAATGCTATATATAGTTAATGTAAACCTTTTTTTTTTTTAAAACAAATCCCAAAATCCGAGGGGGTGCACGTGCGGTGCTGTGCGACCCCCCCGGTCCGCCCCTGAGCCTCCCTCTCTCTAAAATCTCCCTCTCTCTAAAAAACCAAAAAAACCCTAAAACCTAGCCTTGTGCCGCCGCAGCCGCCATCCACGCACTACCCCCTTCCTCACCCTATCTTTTCGCCGGAGATGGGTCTATCCCTTGGCCTATCTCCGGCGAATCATCACCCTCCTTCCTTTTCCTTATTTTCGCTTTAACCTCACTCCTCCTCTATGGCTCCCCTTGGAACGGTTCTCAGCGCGACGGCCGACCGTCTAGTGGTGGGTGGCTGGTTTGGTGGTCGTCGGTATCCTCTGCCTCCAATTTCTCGCTTTTTCCGTCGGTCTTGCATGTAACCCATGGTGTGTTCCCCCTTCCCCTCGCCCCCTTCCCCCACGCCTGGTTACGGCTATCTGGGTTCAAGTTTGGTCGATGGGTATAACCCATTTGATTTTGTGTCTTAGGAGTTTCCTTTACGGTTATGGGTCTGGTTTGATTAGGTGTTCCCCCTCCCCCTCGCCCCCTACCCCCACCTGTCGACCACTGTCTCCGTAATGGATGTCGGGTTCTGTTTTGTGTCGTCACTTGGTCTAGTTGGTCTAGTTGCAGGTAGGGTTGCGGTTCTGCGAGATTTTCGAGGCTTGTGGATTGCCTTGGCTCGGGTGTGATGAATGTCAGGTTTGTTTGGACTGGTCTTGTTGTGGTTGTTGGGCTCGTCTTCCAGTTTGTTGGAGTGAGGTCGGTGTTGGCGGTCTTTCGATCCGTCGGCTTTTTGTTGGAGTGAGTGAAGCTTAAGCGGGGCTTTCGCGTTGGAGGTGAAGTGGTAGGGTCGAGTAGGGATTGGGTAGTGATGTTGGTTGAGTTGGATGCGATGGTCTTCCCTAAGTAATGTCGCTTATATCAACTTCCTTTCCTTTAATGTTTTTTCAAATAATCGTCTCTTTTGAGAGACTTTCCCTTAGGTCGTTTAATTTCATGGTTCTTGTCTTAAGTTGGTATTCCTCGCTGAAAATGACTAGTTGTCTGGTTTGTGCGGGATGTGCCACTGTGAGTTTGGATATGCGGATCTTTGGATTCCTCGTTTTTAGTTTGCTTGACTCTTTGAGTTGCTGGTCTTTGGACTGTGAAGATTTAGCTAGGTGTAGGAGAACCCTCTCCATCGGAGGCAAGTCTGTTAGGCTCGCATTCCACCATCCATTTCTACGCTCGAGTGGCGTAAGTACACCTAGTTCATCTCGTTGGCCTTTTGGAGTTCCTAGCATCACTGAAGACGTGGAAGAAGTTGACCGTTGTCCCCAAGCTACCTGTCTCATCCAGCTTGTTTATATTATCAGATGTATCTTTAGTCATGGCGTAGTATCGGCTTCTTTAGTTTTACAACTTATTTTTATGTTGAATAATTATGGATGTAACAATGGTCATATAGGCCATAACCTTATGTAATTTCACTCCTTTACAGCTGAAAAAAAAAAAAAAAAAAAAAAAAAAAAAAAAAAAAAAAAATCTCGTATTCTCAGATGAAAAACTGTGAATAATGAAAGGTGTTGGGTCCCTTTGATTCAATAAGAGGTACATTTTGGGTGGGACAGTATGACACTAGCGTTAAAGGTTCACAGTAAAATGGGGCAATATCAATGACTTTAATTCATTGTTTTGGGCTCCATGATATGGCCCATTGGCTCATTTACAATTTTTGTAATTCTTTCACGTTTTTGTTACCCATAAATACGAAGCAGTGTACTCTGTACATACACTAAAAAAGGCTTGTAATAAAAGTCAAATTCTTGCATTTTGTTATTTTATCAACTCGTCGAATTGGAAATACATCCTCTAATTCACTTTCGACTTTCATTCATGTTAAATTTAACTATTTTTAGCACAAGTTCATAATTTCTTATTTCTTACTGTACGTTATTATGAGACTACAATATCTAAATACAAATTTAAAAAATTATGAAATATAGTATTTTTAGTGAATTTTGATTTATTTACCTCTGTAGTTTTTAAAAACCAAACTTTTTATATAATATATTAATTGATACGTTAAGCAATTACAACTTTATGTATCTAAACTACATAGTACTTCGTATATGAATTTTTATATATTTATGTCATTTAATTAATGCCCTTTGGTTTGAGAGTTATATATATAGTATTTATTGATTGATTGATTGATGTCAGAAATTTAATTGACTTTCATATTTTTATAATGTTAGTACATATTATTTTATATTTTGTGTGGTCTATTATGTTTACTACCTCTTTTTTGTAACTTTTAATTTAGTGAAATCTAGTTACAATATTAGTATATATTCTCACGATAATTTGCCTAGAGAATGTCTTAGGAGAGAATTTAAGAAATAAAAGATAAGAGGTGTTGAAAAAAACACGGGAGATGTCATAGTATATTGTGTAAGAATTTGAGGGATGATTAGGTTGATAGTAAATTGTAATAATTGTATGTGTTATAACAGAAACGAGAAAGAACAAATAAAAATAATAAAGACAATAATGTACAGATTTACGTGATTCACTAACGTTGTATTACCTACGTCCACAGGGAAAAAGGGAAGAGAGTTTTATTGATATTGAGGACGTTACATAGTTTTAGATTCAGATTAAGAAGTTATGATATGCATAACTATTAGGGTAAGACTTATGGAGTTTATATAGTATTCTTTAAGACCTAATACAAAAACCTAGAAGGCCCGAAACAAAATCGTAGCCCAAACAGATTAACAGATACCGTTTACCAGATGCACTCCTCCCTTCCCCCTCAGATATTTCCCACTAAGGGGCAATTAGATGCTTTAAATATTAAGCAAGTCCAAACAGTGTTGGAACTGACTTGGTAAACATATCAGATGGGTTATCAGCAGTGCCCACTTTGTTCACCCATATTATCCTCGATCTAATTTTTTAGAAAATGATACCTAACATCAATGTGTTTAATTAGTTCTTTCATGATGTGCTTGATCCTTAGCCAAGCAAATTGCACTAAGACTATCATAGTACACAATAGCTTGATCTTGTTGTAGACCCAAATCATTTATTAACCCTTTTAACCAGATTCCCTCTTTAGCTGCTGATGTCAACGTCATATACTCAGTTTCTGTAGTAGATATCATTACTGTAGGCTGCAAAGTAGCCTTCCAACTGGCAACTGAACCACAAGAGTGAAAACATAACCAGTCATTACTCATTTATCTTCTATTGTCCACATCTCCAACATAATCAGAGTCAGAATACCCTGACACTAAACACTCTGAATCACCTCCATAAATGAGACCAACATCGAATGTACCCTTAAGATACCGAAAGATCATTTTCACAGCTTGCTATGTTCTTTTCCTGGATTACCTATAAATCGATTTACCACACTAACAGGCTGCGCCAGACGAGGTCTTGTACAGACCATAGCATACATCAAACTTTCTAATGCGTTAGCAAAGGAACCCAAGACATGTATGTCCTTTATTAAGCTGACTTAGGTGCTAACGCAAGAGACATATGTGCATTCGCTTCACTAGGAGTATCTATGGATTTTGCTGCGGACATGCCAAACCTGGATAACACTTTCTGTGATAAAAAAAGCTTCTTCTTGCTTCTATCCATGTAGATCTCCGTTCCCATAATTTTCTTCGCTGCACCCAAATCTTTCAATTTAAACTCAGTACTTAGGAGAGTCTTCAACTTATGAACATCAGACTTTCTCTCTGCAACTATTAGCATATCATCGACATATAGGACTAGATATATGAATGAATCATTCACAGTCTTAACGTAGTACACACAACAATCATATAAACATCTATTATAGACGATCGGCAACATATAGTTATCAAACCGCTTATACCGTTGATGGTCGGTTTGTCGTCAAAACAAGCATCAAAAATAACCCAATAAAAGTAGCATAAAGGGGTCGAAATCCACGAGGATGGGGGAGGTCAACTACTAGTTCGATTGAATCCTATTCTAGCCTAAAATATGACGGATTGGAAAGTTAACTAAAAACTAGGAAAAACAAGCAATTGCTAAGTAATAAAGATGAAAACAATTAGGGGAAAGGCTAGGGTAAAGGGTTCACCTTAGGGGGAATAATGGGTTAGTCGGGTAACTAGCAAGGGGGTAAATAATTTGAGTAAAATCGATTGCTAATGTCTCAACAATCGATAATCATCAACAAAGCTATCGCATTTGTCTCAAATCACCCATATGAACACTTAGTCTAATCGTCTCTACCACCGTCGCTTAAGAGAAGATCAAACCATGTTTGATGAAAAGGCAACTTTCGTTCACCCATTTCATCAAACACTTGGTGTTCATATGAGCAATACCCAAATCATTTACCACAAACTTACTAATTAACCAACCTAATCCCCCACATGATCCACCCTTAGGCTCCCCCTAAACCCTAGAGGATAATCTACTCACACATGGCAAAGGGAATCAAAGCACTAAAGGGAAGGGGGAGTTCAATCAACATCATGCTATGAGAAGAATAAAGATAACAATCAAAAGATGAACTATAAACTAGAAATGGAAATTAATTGCATAAACAATAAAAAAGGTGAGAAATTTAATACCAAACAAGACTTATATTGATGAATATGGGGGAATGTCTTCACCCAAGTCTTCAATACAAACCTCAAAAATGAAATGAAAGACTAGATTCAACAACTTGAAATGAGAAACTAAACTAGATTAGGGAAATATTAGGAGAGTAATTAGGGATTAATTTGGGTTACAAATTTCTAGGGTTTCGTGCTAAGGAGAATGTAAAAAACTGCTTACAAAATAATAAGGGGGGGTATATATAGGTCCCTCGAAATTAAGGAAAAAATTAGAAGAAGAGGCGAATTTTTCAGTCTTGTGTTCCCGGCCGGTCGACCGGCCGCCGGGCCTCTGACCGGCCTGGGACACAACAGTGTCTTCAGAAACTCGCCTTCAAAATGCTTCAAAATCTTCTAAGTATGGGAAAATGGAGGTCTGGGCCGGTCGACCGGCCGCCGGTCCCCCACCGGCCTGGAGCACCAAAACCCTCTCATGTGGCTTCTGATGAAGGCGCAGGCCGGGCAGTCGACCGGCCGCCGGTAGGCCGGCCGGCGCTACCTGGGGCCTTTTCTTCACTTTTCAACTTCTTTCATTTGTGGAGTGGTGGTCTGGGCCGGTCGACCGGCCGCCGGTCTGGGGACCGGCCTGGGCCACCTGATGACATATTTCTTCATTTTGCAACTCATCTTCGAATCCCGACTCATGCAATGTCTTTATGCACCGATTTCCTCATTTCCGCCTTAATTCCTGCAAATTGAGATCAATATTCATAGCGCGGGAAATCGGGAAATAAAATCCAATTAAAGACACGCAAATCCGTGTAAACGGACCAAAATGGGGACGAAAATGAGGTAAAAATGTGACTAAATGAATGCTTATCAACCGTCGCCTGGGAGACTGTATTAGCACATATAAGGACTTTTTCAGCCTGCAAACATAATCTTCTTTTTCGGGGACCTGAAAACCCTATGGCTGAGTCATGTATATATCTTCCGCCACCTCTCCATGTAAGAAAGTTGCTTTAACATCTAGTTGTTCAAGCTCCGGATCCTGATATGAAATTATCGCTAATAGCACCCTGATGGAAGTTTGTCTAACCACTGGTGACAAGATTATCATTGTAGTCTACCCCCTCTCTCTGCGTGAACCCCCTTTCTACAACTCGAGCTTTTTTCTTGACCCCTTCAACCTCTATTTTCCCTTCCTTTTTATTGAAAACCTATTTGCGTGTAACGATCTTTATATCCCTCGGCCTCTTGGTTAATTCCCATGTATGATTCTTTTGAAGTGACTTCATCTCATCTCCCATTGCAGCTAGCCATTTGGAAGACTCAATACTGTAACAACTTCTTTGTAGGTGGAATAAAAGATCCGTTAGATATGTCATTATCTAACTAAAAACTAACAAAAAAGAAATGAAAAATGTAGTCGGTATATATAGATTGGTAATTAATTACATTTATCATGTGAGAGGTCTCAAACTCACATAAACACTAATGAAATACCGTCTTTGAAGAGGATGTGTGTAAAACCGGAATAAGTGTCTATGATCTCATCCGGACTGTAAAGGTCGGAGTCTCGAAAACTAGCCGAAAAAGCCTACCGTAACATGGGCCATACCATCAACACCGGCCTCATTTTGCATAATAATTGTGGCTAGTCCTTTGTGGGCTCGATGGTATGGCCCATGGGCCAATCTAGTTTTTGTTTGTTCCTTGTATGTCTGTAGCCCTTTTTTGGTGTCTTGTGCGTCTGTAGTTCTATTCCACCTAAAAAGGTAATAAGCCGCATTATTATTTTGTTTTTTATACTTGTTTTATTATTATTATTATTATTAAAATTATGTTATCGATCCTATTTTGTTTCTTTTCATCAACTTGTAAATTATGATGTCTTTGATGCATGTATTGTATCCTTACCCATTTTGCTTTTATTCTTGTTTTGTAACTAACAATTAAACGGTTGGTCTTCCTTAAGACGGTATCCACCTTAATAATATTAACACAATGGCAAAAAGAACGTTGTTACAGGTAAATTCCTCTCCGTAGCCAGTTAGATTTGATAAACATGTCGAGTCCGGTCATTTATAGTCCGGAAAATAAATTGAAAAAACCCACCAAGGATGCAAAATCTGAAAGAAAAATGTTTGCATTGCATGGAAAGTTTGGAAAAGATTACAAGAGAAGATACATATACTATACTACTACTACTACTACTACTACTACTTTCCCAGCTTCTCTTTGCTGCTTCGACTAACATTTTCATTGCCGCTTCAAAATATGGGCAACAAAGATGAAGTAGAAGCAGCAAAAAGAAGCGTAGAGGAAAGCCTACACTACTTACTACTACGACGACTACATTTTACTACAAATACAATGCAACATGGATTACTACCAATTTCTTGCTTTTCCGCAATATTTATTATTGTTCCCCCACTTATTGTTCATTTAGGGCATCTCAACCGCAAGAGGGGGGGAAATAGCGAGAATGCCCACGGTCCGAAACTAATGCTTCGAACCATTGCGTAACCACCGAGTCTGATAGATGTTTGCTCGGTGAGGCGCAATAATCTCCAATGCACCATGAATGCATTTCTTGTACGAGAAGTCTTCAAATGAGCCATCCTGTCTTTCTAGAATGAAGCAGCGGCTCCCTTCATGTTCAGGGTGTTTACCGACCTATAAACAAAGAACATCAAATTCACAAATCTATTTCGAACCATTTTCATTCAGGGATCGCATTAATAAAGGGAGCAACGAAAATTCCCACAAAACCATTACTCTCTATTTCTTTTTTTTTTTCCATATTTCCTCACTTATTTTGAAAAATAGGAAGAAACAATGAGGCGGAGGTTAGTAACATAGAAAGTAGAACGATCTTCAACAATGAGGAAACAAAAACAAGCAAGACTTGCCTTTATGTCAACAGCTCCGTCGCCAATCTTCTTCTCCTTGTGTGGGTGAAATTTTAAAACCATCAGCACCCCCGTCTTGTCATTGTCACTCAATCGTTCACCAATAGCGTACCTGTGCGAAAATTGGAGAGATGGATTAATCAGTTAACTTCTGAAATCCTAAGAAATATAGAACAAACAATAAATCCATCACGGAAATAGAGTGCTATCCTTTGCTTGCTGCAAATGTAGATTTAAGAAGATCCTAGTTATGGGAAACATCAAATACATGATCAATTTAAAAGCTACTCCGTATTACTTACTTGTGCAACAATTTATTGCATAGACGACCGAGGTTCAGTATGTCATCCACTGAAATTTGGCTCTGTAAAAGTATTTTTGGTAACCCAATACTTTTGAGACCTTTTGGAAATTGCTTTTGTAGAAGCTGAGTGCGAAACATTTCCGAGACAAGCTTCTCGCCATTGGGAGGTACATCTATTTTCACGTCAACCTCAGGAACACTCTCTTGGCTAGCCAGAAGTTTATAAACATCCAAGGGCTTCTCAATTTCGTGTGTCTGGAAAAAACGGAGAAACAACAATGAGAACCATTATCATGAATCAAGAACACGGAAAAGGAGGGGGTGGTGTTAAGTTTTGAATTTCTTTTCCTTCCAAGTCAATTAAGTTTCGGTCTCAAACTCAATTGACATACTTACTCCTCCAATTCTATAGTTACTTTTTGTTTGATTAAATTACCCCTAATTACTCCTCCAATTACTCCTTCAATTCTTTCCAAGAAAGAATTCTAGAAACGTAGTAAAAAGTTACATCTAGGACATCCGAATTTGTTTATTTAAGAACAGTTCATGTTTGGTAACTTCGTTGTTGCGAACTTGTAACAATATTTACAAATGAACTTATTAGTGTATATACCTTTATAAATGATAATCACATCCCAATTTTCAGTTGAGGTTAATAAAACAAAAAAAAATGATTTTTTCTACAAAAAGGATAGTCTATATTTGTCCAGACTCCAGAGTCTTTCCATAAAGTGATGATAAATCGATCACACAAATCATTAATCACTTAAAAGCACATGTAGTTCAGGGGAAAGGATAATACCTTGGGAGAATAAAGAAATTCAAAAGGTGCTCCGGTACCCACACGTGGAACATTACCCCATGCCAAAGAGTCCAAGCTGCCATGCAGCCCGTCAGTCGCTCCTCGCTTAGCAGCTTTTATGAACGAAGCACCAGCATTCTGCAAAACAGTCGGGAAAAAGAAAAAAAAAAACAGATCAACTTGAGAGAGTATAGCAAACTAGTACTCCGTAACATAAAGCTACAAATGTAATGTATTAGTCAAGTTTTGGGACCTTATAGTTAGGCATTTGCATTTATACGGACCAAGCCAACTAGGATCTACAAGCGAATAACGGCGAAGTGATGCACAAATACCTAACTTATCGATATTTGTCATAACTTTTCTCTTACACGGAAAAACTTTATAATTTGAAGTGTTAAACAAAACTGTTATATAACTCACAGTAAAGCAACCCAGCATGAATGGAGATGAAACAGAGACATGAGCTTTTTGCCTCGCGATTCCTTTTGCACTCAACCCCACAAATTCTCCTGCCACTGACAAACAGTCTGCCACTAGGTTTAGGTGCTCAGGAAGAACACTCTTGCCGATATCACTGACAACAGACTTCAAATTCTGTAAATTTTGAGGACATAGTTACATAAATCTTGAAAAGTCCAAAACTAATATAAAGACACAGAGCCTTATCTGAGAGTCTGAGACGGTTGTATGCATACATCTAAGCCATCATTAAACTTAATAATAAAATGAGGAAAATTTATTAAATGGTGTGGGCGTATGTATGCCACCGTCTCATAATTCTGTTTTGTAAGGAGCAAGAGAGATAATAGTTAAACAAGAACCAACCCCAAGGAAAGAATTCCATGCAGCATCAACACCATATGCTGAGAATATCTCACTCAGGTCATCAGGGTGACTGCGCGACCAATCTATCAAACCCATGATAGGAAGACAAGCATCCATTAATTGATTCCATGGGTTTTTGCTACCGCCACTTGGTGAGAGAGAAACACTTAAGTATAGTTCACCACCAGCTAAATGCTTAGCTGCTCTTGAATCTTTAGACTGATCACGCCACAAGATATTTACCTTGTCAACCTCGATAAATCCTAGAGAAGAGTTTTAAAAACATAATTCAGCAGAGCAAAGAAAACATTGATCAGGGAATACAAAACATTCATTATCGATCAAAATCAGAAATTAAGGTGTGGCACTATATCCTTAGGCCTTAGCAAGTCTTAATCTCATCAGATTGAATGATCGACAAAGAGAAACCAACTCACTAGTAACATTAAAAAGTATAATTTTATATGGAAAGTTATGAGAAACAGCACGACCAATATCTTTGAACAAACCCTAGGGCCTAGGCACATTTTATTCTATAAAATCCCATCGCGAGATCCAATGTTGTACATAGTTGCACAAATAATCTGAGATACTCTACTTCACTTCAAACAGGCAGTGGGGTATTCTAATGTTTTGCGGATCTGAATAGCTCAAAAGGGAAAGAATAAGATAGTGACATTCATTGGGAAAAGAAAGAAGAGAAATCGTATGTTATAAGTCCTTTGTAAATAAAACAGCCAGCTTGTTCCCAAGTTAACATGATAGAGGGCTATATTAGCCTCAAGGAAAGACCACAATATTCACACTGCTTGTTAATATGGGTAAAACAAGGAAAATATAGGTTTTAACATAGCAGACATGGACATGGTGAAAGACCGAAAGCACAAACTTCTAGAAAATGATGTTCTTAATCGAGAGTCCAGAATTTTAATTCATGGAGTAGAGATAACGCATTAATGAGTACTATTACCTTCCAAAGTACACAATGGAATAGCTATATCGAATTCATAGCGCAAAGTGTTTACAATTTGTTGTCATAACCGTGATGCCTCCGCGTAGGTTCATGTCCAAACCAAACAGGGGCCAGAGTGTCGGACACACATTATAATTAAGATTTAAGAACAAAAATTATTTCAAGTGACCCCTTAAACTAAATTTCGTCCATCATTTACTAGAAAATAAAGAAAATTCTAAACAAAAACCACATATAATGTACGCTAAAAAGAAACCAACAATTCATTTTATCATGGTAAGGAAAGTCCCTAACATAAAATCATACTAATATGCTACACGAGTTTTCAGGCTGAAGTACTGATTTGCAATATCTAAATCTCAAAAGTAAAAATGCCATAATACGTAAAATAAGAGAAATAGAAGTCCTAAATAAATGTGTGCACCTTTTACTAGAGCAGCCAGAAGACTTGGTATGATCACATCTCGAATAGTTTTCAAATCACGAGAAGAATTTCGTGAATCTTGACTGATTGTAGCAGTAATACAAAGTGCAGCATTGTTTTCACTTTTGGTATCAGCTAGACAACCATTCCTATAATTAAGTTGGTCAGTTCATATGAGTGCACATCACACGAGTATGCAAGAGAGCCGATTAGAGAATCCATACAACAAAGACAACGACCTTCAATTGATCATGTATATGCTCAACATAGATTGTTTAGCAATAAAAAATAGAGAAGCAAGAAACAAATAATATTAAATAGAAAATAAAACATAAGTTACTGAGTGACAATTGATTAATAACATACTCAAACCTTGAAATTAGTAATAAAAAGTAAATTCAAGACTGCCACAAGGCTTCTAGTCATACATAGAAGGTGCAAGTATTTTCATTTTGGTGCCCTCAAGTTCAACATAACTCCACTTTCGTGGCACGGAATTTGATAGATAAATATGATAGATATTTCCTAATCAATATATTATCTAATGACAATATATTCTGTATAATATTCTCTAGTAACTCCGTATATTTCTCCCTTTGGTGATCTTTTTACAAAATAATATGAAATTCCATCTTGGCTATTTAATTTAACGTTAAATTGTATACTTTATCATGTCAAAAAAATTCATTATTTTAGAAGAAAGT
>JAIUZE010033393.1:0-11503 GCA_022085475.1 Heliosperma pusillum | reverse complement strand
ATAGACTTCTTTTATAAAAAATGTAATATATATATAATTTTGAATAACATATCAAAATTAATTTTGGAAAAGAACTCAAATTAAGTCTTCTGAATATAAAAATATAACATCAAAAGACTTTTTTTATTTTTTTTTCTAAAAATACCAAAAAAATTAAGAAATGATAAATAAAAATATAAGTAAATACAAAATTGTGATTATTAAACTTAAAAAATGTTAAAGCATAAGAAGCATATCAACCACAATCTTTCACTTACTGGATTTAAAAACGATTAAACCACTAAAATTACTTGATCCTTCAAATAAGCAAAATTTGATGTATGATTAAGAGTTTTTTTATATAGGATATAATTAGAGAGAGAGAGAGAGAGATAACCAAGGGAAAAAATGATGGATATTGATGTGGCTGAAGGCCTGAAGCCGATGAACATCATTTTAATGAACATCACTTAGGGTTTGCAAAGTTTAGGAATATATGTATGTGTAGTAGTGTGGACTGTGGGTCGTGGGTCGTGTGGCTTATCATACAGGACATGGATTCGATTAATATGGGCTTATGAATGGACATATGTGGTTTGTTAACATACGGTTTCCAATTTCTTATTTAAGACGCACGTGTCTATTCACCTTACGTTTAAAACGGGTAAGTAATATATAATAAAAAAGACAAAAGCATAATTTTTAGTGAAAAATAATGTATTTATATAAAAAAAAATGCACGCATTGTTTTTTTATTAGAGACGGTTATGTTTTAATTCTTTTTATTTATCACTTGCTGTAATTTTATTTTATTTTAAAATACTTCATTTTATTTTATATACTTTATTTTCATACTTCAACTGAAACATTAGGGGAAATAATGAAATGAAGGGATGATGTCATAAATTAAAAGGAGAAAATGAAAAGAAGTAGAATATTATGGTAGGCCTCATCAATTAAAAGTTGACTACCAATCACAGTCCTCCAAAAAAACTCAGCTATTATATATAGAAGGAAAAAACACGACCGTCTCTCATATAAACAACAGCCCGTGCATCTTTTTGCACGGGCATAAAACTAGTGATTACAATATTGCATAGTAAATTTTAAGGTACGTGAGAAAAATATTATTGAAAGAAACATGAGTAACGTGAGATAAAATAATAAATATGGTTAAAAAATCACTTTTGCCTTCAAAATTCTCGTGAAACTAGTTTTATGCCCGTGCAAAAATGCACGGATTGTATTTTCATAATTGATATTATAAAGTTTAAAAGTAAGGTGTACTCTAAAATCTAAATTTTTTAATTGGGTAAAATGTAATAATACACTTTTATCTTCGTCCCAATTATTTGTTTAACTTTGTTTAAAATACCTCGGTATTATCTAAAAGTTAAACATGAATATTGTTTGATATTTATAATGTCGTTACCAAACAATGAATGTGTTATTTGAATGCTATCATTTGCAAATTAGGACCTTAGTCACACAGTCAACATCACATCGATCATATTGAGAAAATTTGGTAAACTTTATAATGATCATAAATGTACTAAATAAATAATCAATATATATATATAATTCATTTTTTTTTCTTCTCACTTCAAAAAAAATATTTCTCATATTATATAGAGAAATGGAAAGATAAGTAAAAGAAATGGAGGAAGTAAATTATTATCTTGAACTCTAAAATATAGAGTTTTGTTTCTCTTAATTTTTTGATCACAAATTTATTGTAAATTTGTATTGTACTGGTGGATTGTAGTGTAAAAAATTTATATAATTAATATCATAGGTCATCATATTATATATTCATATCATATTATATACTCTTAGGTAATGTCATATCATAGATAATTGGTGTAGAGAGGAGAGAGGGTAATTAATTGTTCTGTAAATTGCCGTGGGTCCCACTTGCCATAAAAAAGGGGAAAAGGTGAGTTTTTTCCAGCCAATAGGAAGGTTGGAAAAAACTCAGCTTTTATATATAGGGTGGATTATATGAGAAAATTATTATTTTAGATTAAAAGTACTCCCTCATATTCCCTAATCACTATTAATGTTCTAAATTGACTTTGAACTTATTTAGGGGGTGTTAGGTCTTACTTAGATAAAAGTGTTTTTTTTCAAAAAAAAAAAAGAGATAAAAGAGTATTTATTTATTTTTATGTTTTTGTAGCGGTAAAAATTAAAGACGTAACTATATAATATTTTGGCTTTTGGAGCCATAGTTACATCCAGATATATAGAACATAAAAGCAAATAATAAACCTAATAAGACTAGCGCCACTAGTCACTACGTGACTACGTGGCTTGTGATGCATCTGATGCGTGTCAACCGTCTGCTGGTGAAAGAAAGTAGATCGTCTGCGGGTAACACCATTCAAATCATCATCAATACTAACACCTTCCATAGGCCAATAATGAATCGTACTTGGTGCACTTACGCCACAAGTGCGTAGAAATAAAAGGGGAATAGCGAGCCGAACAAGCGTGCTTTCAGCAGAGAAGATTTTTCTACACTGTGGTGATCGATCCCTACAATCCAATGACGACTTTCTTTTTAAAAGGAGCTTTTTCATAAACTAATTACAAAAATGGTGAGTGGCCAAATTATTTGAAAAACTGGTTTTCATTATTTGATATGTTTGGCCTATAATGAACAATTTTATTGTTTTGCTTTTAAAATCATATATATCCCAAATATCGTCATTTGAATGACATTTGTATTGAAGAAATTTGGAAAAATTATGTATTGTCACTTACTCCGTGTATATTATTTTTGGCCTTTTAAAAGTAGTTTAAGGGGTTGTTTTGCCTTTCGTACCTAAAAGAACTCTTCCTTTTCAAAATGTGTTTTTCCATAAACTTCTTCTAAAAAAAAGTGTTCGTGTTTGGCCCGCTTTTTAAAAAAATTATTTTTAATTTTTTTAAACAATTTATATTTGGCATTTGCTTGATTCTTGTGTCTCACAAGATCGAGAAAGAGTAAAAGCTGAAACACCAATATGGGCGGCGCTTCTACTTTAATAGGTGGTTATTAGTATTTTGCTTCTTAAAAGTAGGGTTTGACCTAACTTAAATTTTTTCAGTTACATGAGCACTTATGAAGCTAGAAACGACGATTTTTTACGATAATCCCGTAATAAATTTCAATACTATGTTAATAATTTTCACGAAAATTTTAATAACACTTTTCAATATACAAATGTAAATAACACTTTTTTGTAGCAAATATTACTCCGTATTACATAAGTTACTTTCAATATTCTTATGAAAATATATGAAAAAAATTAAATGTTCAAATTAGATCATAATTTACCAACTTTGACATTAAATGTGTTGAAATATATAAAATTTGAAGTAAGATAAAGAAATATTCGCAATTTAAAGTTACATTTTTCCAACAAAAAACACTATACATAGATTATAGATGTATAAAAATTACTCCTATAATATTAAGTAAATCGGGAAGAGTATGTTTTATACGGAGTATATAGAGGATCTTATGGATGATCTAAGTTTTTATTGTTTATATATTTCCTTACTTCTTGAATCGTTATAACTGAAACCGAAATGTTAAATGTATTACACCGTATATAGAGTATGTTATTATTTGACGACCATACAAAAGGCACGCTCTGAATGAATTGAATATATAATTGGGGGAAAATCGTAGAATTGGCTAAGGAAGATTGATTTCGTGTGGGTTTGCACCAATTGTACCTCACTTTGAAATGATTGTTTTTTACATGCACAAATACACATTGCTCATATTTTTTTTTTAGCTCGTGACTTGTGACTTGTGAGGCCTACCTGCTTCAGTATTTTCTTATGATTTCTCCCATTAATTAATTCTTTACTTCTGCATGGTTGCGACTTGCGACTAGCGAATGGCATACTCGGAGAATAAGTGGAGTTTGAGTCAAACTAGATACTGTCCATTAGGACTTTTCTTTGTTGAGAGTACCCGTCTCCATCACTACGTCACATTAGTATAATATTATCCGCTTTGAACCAATTTTGTATGGATTTGTTTTTAAGTTCATTCTCAAAAGACTTCATACTAGTTGTGCGATGCGTTTTCATATAAACTAGACAAGAGTCGTCTTCTTTTCCGATGTGGGATTTGGATTTGCTACCTCAACAATTCCCCCTCTAACTAAGGACCACATCATTGTCATTTCCTTTAACGACAATATTTCCATCTTGCACTGCCATTATCACTCAACGAGACCCACCGCTTGGTCGCCACATTATCGGGAAGACTTCGACACAAGATACCACGCACATAGATCTCCAATCGACAGGTCACGCCAAGGGCACTCATCCACATTGGCAAACACAACCCACTACCTGGGGCTCCTACCACAAAATGGACCAGGCCAAACTGTTGGGGCCTTAATTCCCTCCAACGAGGATATTTGTCCATCTTGCACCACAATTATCACTCAACCGCCGGTTCACCACGCTAGGAGAGGTCGGGAAATCGGGCCCTCAACAAGTCTCAAACAAGAAAAGCAATAGCCCAAACAAAGTTGGAGTTAAACTTAGGTCGGAAGGTATTTCGACCACTCCGAACCAACCACCTTTGACCGATTTTTCAAGTCAAAGAAGTAACCTAGGAAGAGGTGTCAGATATTTTTATATAGCTAGGTCAAACTTATGCTACTCGGGTCAAGTCGTCACCTTATCCGAGTGACTCTCACCAAAATCTGACCGGGTTAAGTCTAGGTTTCCTAGTATGGGAAAGGCAAAGCAAAATCAAACTTTTGGTAAGACAAGCATATATATCTTCATCCCATACTCCCCTAACTAAAAGACTACTCACTAATCATGCTTGAAATCAAGACTAAGTAATCAACAACAAGAACATTCAAATAATTCATAATGAAATGATAAAGAAAAAAACTTGGATGAATATATAAATGATAATCTAACTAAAAAGAGTCAAGATTAATGCTAGATGAAAGCTTTGATGGCTAGCTAAGATGAAGATTGACTAATAAAAACACATTACTAATGATAAAGATAGAAACTTTCATTAAACTAAGCAACACAAATATGAGATTCATCTAATTACCAATGTAATAATAACATAAGAATGATAAGATTCAACTAAACTAATGATTAATCCAACTAAATTAACACTACTGAAATAAAATAACATAAATAAAAGAGGATGATAAATTCATACCAATAATAAGCAAAGAAAATGGAAATAGGATTGATAGAATTGAAAGAGAGAAATCCAGTCGATCTTCATACAAATCCAAACTAAATCTAAGCTAATTTGTAATATGATTAGAGTAGGATTAAAGAAAGATTAAGACAATTAATTTTGGAATTTTTCTATCTAATATACCCTCTATTAGGATGGCACAAGGGACCTCTAAAAATAACCTAAAGATTCCATTTATATTAAACATACAAAAGGGGTAAAAGACAAGCAAAAATTAAAAAAAATGCGTAGTGCGAGGTCCAGGGACGGTCAACCAGCCGCCAGCCAGAACGACCGGTCGGGACCACGTGGAAAAGTTGGCCAAGACCCTAAGGGGGGGTTCATGGCCGATGGGCCGGCCGACGGAGTGTCAACAGACGCAAAACCCATTGGTTGTTAATGCTTGTTTTCTTAGCTTGAATCATGCGCGATAAGGCAGTTTGTAGGCTCCTAGCCCGCCACCAGATGGTCGGCCGACCAGGTAGGACCCACCCTTGGGTAGGAGGCGCTGTAGTGAAGGGATGGGTGGTGGCCGGTCGGCCCATGCCTCTAAATATGGCTAATCACCTGTTGTTCTGGATATTTGTGGCAAGGTGGTGACTTGGCGGGGTCCTAGCTAGCCACCAAGTGACCGGTCCGGACCGGCCAGGACCCACCCTTAGGTAGGCGGCGCTGCAGGAATTCAAGTGGTGGTGGTCGGTCGGTTGGCAGCCGTCGCCCCACAAGATGGTTGGTGTTGACTTGCGCAAGGAAGAATTGAATGAAGGGTGGTCTTGCGTTTCCTTTTCCGTCTTCGCTGGGTTTTGCTCGATTTCGATTTCCGTCATTAAAACCCGCTCTTTTAACTTTATTTCTTGATAATTAAAGCCTGCGGTCATGTGCCTCGGGTTTCCCTTGACTCTCTTCCGCTCATAAACCATCAATTCTTCTTTAATCGCTCCATTTCCCACAATATAAATTAAATAGCCCAAAGGGAGAAAAGACGCTAACGACTATTAATAGCATTAAAATTAGACGGTAATGCGGTAATTTACGGTAATGCGGTAATTTAGGGGAAATAAGGGAGCAACTATGCCCGCATTACCAATTGTAACACCCATATATACTAAAGAGCCTTACAAGACCTCCTTAGTACATCGAGATGCTACCATCTCGGTTGCCCGTGGTAGTACATATCAAATCAACCATAATAGAACAATACTTTATTAAATCAAGTGTTTAAACCAAATTTACATCTAATAAATCCAGACGGCATACCGTCTTAAACCTAAATCCAACTGATAAAATAAAGACAATTAAATGTAATGTCTAAGACTTTAATCATCGTTGCGGAAGCTAAGACCCAACAACGACGATCCCAATCAATTCCCCCAACACAGCTCATCAAATTACATGTTAATCATCTGCTCACCATTCCCCAATGGATCACAACAGTTTTGAAAACATTTAAACGGGATCAATAACAATATAAGCCGATCAATGTACGTACAAGACAGTAAGACCATCACCAACAAGTAACCACAACCAACAACACCACCATAAATCAATAACTGAGCCGATCAATGTACACGACAATAAAAACATCACCAACAAGCTAAGTAACCACAACCAACAACACCACCATAAACCAGTAACTGAGCTACCACCGCAGCGGTAACCCCTGCCAGCGTTAGACTGCATATCTAACCGTTGTTCCACCTATTGATTCCAGACCGCAACACTGGACATCGAAAGCCCCTCTTGCCGCAGCAAGAGTTCCTGGAACATTAATGTGCATGTCCCCGGCCCCTCGCAGCGGAAGAGCTACGAGAGGCAGATTCGGGGTGTGCACCGTCTCCCGGCGGATCACCAAAATAGTAACCAAGTAACCACTCCAAACTCCAAACTTCAAACTCTAAACTCCAAACTGCAAACTCCAAACTCCAAAATCCAAAATCCAAAATCCAAACTCCAAACTCCAAACTCCAAACGCCAAACTCCACATCATCATTATAGTAACCATCATCATCAACAACAACAACAACCACAACATCACAATTACAATTTCATCACAATGATTAACATATAAAGCACCAAGTAAGAAAATCTTACCAAAGCAAATCCGCAAGAAGTATAAGAAAGCATGTCGGATTTCCTCTTCTACAAAGTCTCCCCTTAAACATACAAGGATTATACAATTAATCACTAACTATCTTCCCTTTTCCCCTAATTCAATTAGGCTTTCATAATTTAATACAAATAATCTTAATAAACCATGTAGATGAATCACATACCGATTAGAATCAACAAGACATGAAGTAATCCAATCTGGCTTGGAATGATTAAAGATGCTTGAGAGGTTTTGAGAGAGTTTTAGGAGGTTTAGGGTTTAATTAAAAATGGAAACTGACAAAGTTATGCGTTAAGACCTCTTAATTATCTTTAATCAAACCGTCCGATAAAATCTCGCAGACCGGCGTACTCGGTCGAGTACAAGAAGTACTCGGTCGAGTACACCGCACTCGGTTGAGTACACACTATACTCGGCCGAGTGCCAACTAGGCAGAAGGTTGCCTAACTGACATACGAATCACACTCGGCCGAATACACTCTACTTGGGCGAGTACACAACCCACTCAGTCGAGTGACCTCTAGTCGACCAAGTACAAGGTACTCAGAAATACGAAGTATTACACCAATATTATCAGATAAATTAATGAATCAATCTCAATCGTAATCAAGGGCGCTTGGTACAAATCACAAGCCATTCTGATGCTTGTTACAAACCACAAGGCATCATGTGGTGCTCAACCACGCCTCGGACCATTGAATTGAACATGCACGTCCTCTTTAACTGTGGACCCACAAGAGAAGGCTTTAGGCAAACCTCTGCGTACGATAGTGCCTCAAAGGGATCCGGTTACCCGTACCGGTTTCATCATAATCTCAAGTCATCAATATCACACAATGCACCTTCATCAATAAATAACCATCATACATCATACAATCAACATGGACAATGTCACAATTCTCAATTGTTATCAAAATCAAATGTCAACCAGGATCGTGTAGTGTAGTCTCTACCTTATTAGCAAACACTTCAATCGAGCAAGACTAGAACTCTTCCGCTATATATGAAACTGGCTCCTATAACTGACATAAATATATACAATCATATAACATCCGTCCTCTTCTAATTATCTTCTTAAATAAATGTAGACCAAAACCTCCCTAAGTTCCTAGTCCCACAACCCAAACCCTAGGTCAACAAATGGAAAGACTTTAACTTTCAGTCTAAATCACCAATATTAAGAACAAGAATGAGATTTTCCCCCAATTTCTAGGTCTAAATTGACTAATTCGAGCATAATGAGGGTAAATCCTTGAGACTAGCTACGAGCTAATCTCACTTAAGATATGTTAAGACAACTTTATGTAAGAGTAGTTAACACTAAGGGCTTGCCTGGAATCCATGAATCATTCAGGGGTAAATTTTATTTGGGAGATAATTACTAGAGAAGTTAAGTGTTGGGTAATGAGTTCCTTGACGATAGGTTTGGCATTGAGGGTAATGATTATTATGGTGATCTTTTACCCTAGTAATCATTACCCATATGGGAGGGTGGGTAATGTATTACCCTTCTATAAGTGTAATAGTTTCTGGAGGTAAATAATTACCCTCATACCAAACCTAGAAAAAATAGCATACTCATTACTCCCCTTTTATTCCCCTTTATTACCCTCAATCCAAGCAAACCCTAAATACTGAAATTAAAGAAAGGAAGATAAAGGTTGAGTGATTATTCTTACCTACAATTAATGATTAAAGGTGGAATCTTGGTAAAATCTAACATTCTTGCCTCTTTTATGCTAAGGAATATTTATTTAGGGTTTTAGATGAGTTTCCATGTGAATAAATGATTGATATGATTGCACAAGGTCTTTATATAATGACCCATAACTATAAAGCGGTTCAGATATTCCACGACTCGGTAGAGTGGCACACACTCGGTCGAGTGCCGCACCTACTCGGTCGAGTGACTCCAAGCCATAAATGACCCAAGGGTGGTCATCCGCCTTACTCGATCGAGTACCTTTATGTACTCAAATTAGTACTCCATCTAGAATCTTGTATTTACTTTGTAGGCACAAACACTTTGATCAAGAATCTTATTATTAGCTTAATCTTTCTCTAATTAAATCTTAATCTTTCTTAATTTAACACTAATCTTGTACTACCTCCATTTGTTTCCATTTGACTTTTTAGGCAAGATTTCATTACCTTAAAAATATAATGAAATGTCAAATAGTACTAACATACTTATATTTAAAATTCAAGATGGTTTCCTAAAATGTATTTTCAACAAATGAACTAGCATATGTAAGCACTAAAAGCGTGGCCAAAGTATCACCTTGAAGACCGTGTTGTCAATCGGAAAAAAATCTGAAAATGGAGGAAATAGTAGTTAGTTAGGCCCAACTCTCCTTTTGCTTTGTAATCAACTCTGAAATTTCAAATCATTGGGTTTTATGAAGTTACCATCTTTCATTTCCATTTATTGTTGGCAAAAGTTCACATATATACTCTTTTATTTAGTTTAAATCTCATTTAATTTTGTTTAATTCCTTTTTAATGATGTCTTTTATTGTTAATTTCACATTTGTTGTTGTGTTATGGGGATATTAGCTGATAAAATTGGATTGTTTTGAATTGGTAAAACATTGAGTTATTGATTCATTGTGTCATCTCCTTGTTGAAATGCAACCTAGGTATTTGTTGAAATGCATGTATCGACTATCATTTGATCCCTTTAAGTTCTTTAACCGTAACTTCGAAAGCTGAGGGTGATATGATAGGTTAGTTGCACGTAACTTGACCTTTAGCGGTCATAGGACCGAAATGACTTAACTTAGCTTAGGTGACACCTCAATCTCGATCCCGAAAAATCTTTTAAAATATTTATCATCCAATTGAACCTGAGTACCGCCCTAGTCTCCCTTAATTCGATTTACCAGTCTCTTTCTATTGCGTTTTGCTATTTTAATTGCTTATCTTAGTACTTTTGTTCTATCATATATAGCTTATTAGCCAATCTTTCTTGTTTAGACTAAACTAAAACTGAAAGATTTGTATAGAAATCAACCTCTTCAGGGATTGATACTTGACTTTCCCATGCTTCTTATTTAGGGTGATTATTACTTTGTTTGATTAGGTGAAACGACTAAACCTACATAAATATCTGACTAGTTTCTCACCCTAATTAAAAACAAACTCATTTTGAAGTCATTTTATTAAAACGGATGCAATAGCAAAAATAAAAACTGCGAATCCCCAAAGTTAATTCATACTTCTCCTCTTCTCTTCCAAGCAAGTTATGCATGCATAAACCTGGCAAAGCACCCACAAAGTCTGACATCTATATCATATAAATACCGTTTATGAAAATGTTAATTTTTAGGCTATCAATTATTAAGGACGCGAAAGATCAGTACTATAATGGTTCGTTATATGGTATATAATAATGATGATGTCATATTGTCAGTTACAATCTATCAAGTTAAATAAAATTGATTTTCTTCAAAACTATATAAGATTCGAAGATCCTCTAGTAAAAAGGTTGTATAAAATTGATTTTCTGCAAAACTGCATAAGATTGGAAGATCCTCTAGTAAAAAGGTTGTATAATGAAATAGTGAGGTAGACATATAGTTGAAGGATGGGGAAAATGAGGCCTATCAAGTAAAATTTTATGTTTATCTACGAATAACGAATGCGAGATCTTATTAAGAGAACCTAGATTTGTCAAAACTTGACACAACTCATAAATAAAGTTGGCCCACCCAACCCGTTTATTCATAGTCAAAGCTCTATTAATATTAACATGTGACCCGATACCTAAACCTGAAATGACCCACTATTTATGAACAAAATCTGATTTGATCCATTCGGTCAGAGACTCAAAGATAAATCACAAATATTATTAAAATATTAATACTATACATTACATTTGCAACAATAAATTAAAAAATGATTTTTTAATATTTTAAATTAAAATTTGTATTAAGGTCCAGTTTTATAGAACTGTTATATCACTTAGTAATGCAAAAATATTAAAATCTTTTATTTTTTGTAAATACTTTTAACGATAAGTAATAAACAAGATTTTATTAAAAATAAACATGTTTATTTTAGAAAATATGTTTTTTTGCTTAAAATATGTAAATTAAAAGACTTTAAAAACACTTTTCGACATGTACTCTAACCTTCAGCCGTTTGATCACGTATTTGACTAGATAAGGGACATGACCGTACCCAACCGACCA
>JAIUZE010033392.1:0-13489 GCA_022085475.1 Heliosperma pusillum | reverse complement strand
AGTCCATAAATGGAACGCTTAAGCCTCGACACTTTCTTAGGATTTTTAGGATCTATGAAACCTTCGGGTTGTACCATGTACAATTCCTCCTCCAAATAACAATTTAAGAAGGCGGTTTTCACATCCATCTGCCAAATTTCATAGTCATGAAAAGCAGCAATCGCTAAGATTATTCGAATGGAACGCAGCATAACTACGGGTGCAAAAATTTCATCATAATGCAATCCATGCACTTGAGTGAAACCTTTTGCCACTAGTCGTGCCTTATAGGTGTCTGGTTGTCCTTCTACAGAATGCTTTATCTTATAAAGCCATTTGCACTGAAGAGCTCGTACCTTATCAGGCAAATCAACCAGATCCCATACGTCATTCTTATACATGGAGTCCATCTCGGATTGCATGGCTTCAAGCCATAGCTTAGAGTCGGAATAGGTCATGGCACCTTTATAGGTAGCTAGTTCGTTACTCTCTAGGAGTAAAATATCATCTCTATCATTCTCCTCGACCATACCAATGTATCTGTCTGGAGGAATGGAGACTCTACCCGACCTCCTAGGTTCCTGAGGAATATTAACCGTAGCAGAAGTTGAAGGAACATCTTCCTCCATCGGTTGCTCGGTTGTTGGTTCTTGAATCTCCGACAGATCGAAGGTTCTATTACTTGACTTGTTCTCGAGAAACTCTTTCTCTAAGAACTTCGCACTACCCGTAACAAAAACTCGATGTTCGGTAGGCGAATAGAAGTAATGACCAAACATTCCTTTTGGATAACCAATAAAGTATGTCTTGACCGATCGCGGGCCGAGCTTATCCTCGTGTCTCCACTTGACATAAGTCTCGCTGTCCCCAAACCCGAATAAAGGACAAGTTAGGGACCGTTCCCTTCCATATCTCATATGGAGTCTTGTCTACAGCTTTACACGGACTTCGGTTAAGTATTAGAGCAGCTGACAAAAGAGCAAAACCCCATAGTGAATAATCAGGTACTACCGTGTGACTCATCATGGATCGAACCATATCAAGTAATGTTCGATTTCTCCATTCGGACACACCATTTAATTGAGGTGTTCCAGGTGGAGATAACTGTAATACTATGTCACAGTCTTTAAGGTGTTGATCAAACTCATTTGAAAGATATTCGCCACCACGATCTGATCGAAGTGCTTTAACCTTTCTTCCCAGTTGGTTCTCAACCTTATTCTGGAATTCCTTGAACTTTTCAAAGGACTCACTTTTATGCTTCATTAAGTAGACATATTCGTATCTACTCAAATCATCCGTGAAAGTGAAAATATCTATAGCCGTCTCTTGCGTTGATTGACATAGGTCCACATACATCAGTATGTATGAGTCCTAATAGGTCATTAGGACGCATTCCAACACCTTTGAAGGAAATTCGAGTCATTTTGCCAATAAGACATGATTCACACGTGCCAAATGATTCGTAATCAAATGGGGAGATAGTCCCATTCTCAATGAGCTTCTTTACTCGTTTTTCATTTATGTGTCCCATACGACAGTGCCATAGATAAGTTTAATCTTTGTCACCAACCTTTACTTTCTTATTATTCATATGTAATATCTCTGTTGTTTGATCTAAGATATAAATGCCATTCATGGAAACTGCTTTGCCATAAACCATTTCATTTAAAGAGAAAATACAGCTATTATTGTCTTTTATTGAAAATGAAAAACCGTCTTTATCAAGCACGTAGACATAAATAATGTTCTTAGATAAACTTGGTACATAGTAACAATTATATAAATATAACTCAAATCCACACGGGAGTTGGATTACGTATGTTCCCATTGAGACTGCAGCATCTTTTGCTCCAGTCCCGACTCGCAGGTCCACATCACCCTTTGCGAGAGGTGTGATGTTTTTTAGGCCCTGCAAATGATTACACAGATGAGAACCACAACCAGTATCAAGTACCCAAGTTCCGAAACTTGCTTGGTTAATCTCAATCATATAATTATAAGATGACATATCAACAGGAGTGACGCGGCCTGCTTTTATGTTCTCACGGTACACGGGACAGTTCCTCCTCCAATGCCCAGTCTTGTGGCAATGGTGGCACTCACTGTCACAGTCCTTGCTCTTTGCCTTGCCTTGTGAGCTACTAGTCTCACCACGGCCACTCTTACCCTCTCCTGACTTTTTAAACTTTGGCTTCCCTACATTTAGGTCTCCATGAGTTTTGCCCTTACCTTTGTTTTTGTTGGAAATCATGAGAACATCTTGCTTCATGCTCCCACTCATGAAGTGAATGAAGCACACGGTCAATGACTATGCTCTCACTGATTTTGCAATCAAATGCCTCCAGTTTCTCGACATTCTCAATCATATCAAGAATGTGTGGGCTAACCGGTTGGCCCTTCTGGAGGTTCGCCTCAAAGAAGCGACATGTATGCTCATAAGTAACGATTCTCGATGCTTTTGAGAACTCGTTAGTGAGCGTGGTGAAAATCTTATTTGCACCTTGGGCAATGAAGCGTCTTTGAAAATTGGGTTCCATTGCAAAGATGAGTACGTTCTTTATCGCACCCGCTTCCATAACGAAGTCATTATAAACAAATGACTCGTTAGCTCTTGCATTGGGGCCTAGGTTTGGCGGTATTGGCCTAGTCAAGTACTTGAGCTTGCCGTCAGCAATGGCTGCATTCCGTAATGCCGCCTCCCAGTCCGCAAAGTTGGACCCGTTATTCTTCAGTCGCGTGGACTGATTCATGTGGTCCATGAAAGATTTAAGCCAGGACTCACGTGCGAGTGTGACACTTAGCATAGGGACATCATTATGGCCAGCCATTTGTTATATCAGTATTATCAATATAAGGCGAATTCTACACTGCGAAAAAGAAGAAAAATATAACAATAAGCATACTCATCGATATGAATTAAGTCTAGTGCAAAACTTGTTAAATGCTAAGACTCAAGCATTTATACAATTGACCTCCCTCAAGAATTATATAAATGATCTCAAGACTCAATTATCTGTTAATTGATAAACCAACCTTTTGGCTAATTCTACCTTTAGAATTCTTGGTCGATAACATTTTATCTTTAGTCCATCATAATCACGAGAAACTCTTCGGATTATGATGTTGAGGTAAAATAAGTCAACACATACTACTTACCCAACGTAGACGGGGTCATATGGAGAGTAAGGTCCTATATGCCTACCGACGAAGAAGGGATTCATAGTAGTTTGGCCTATAAAGACTAGTCTCAATTTTAGGTTTTAGAGGAAGATCCCATCAACTTTATTTTAATTCATTTTAAGTGAACGAATATCTAGCATGCGAGAATGAACAAACTAAGATGATGGCTTAAAATTCGTGTGACATCTGTATGTCCATGATAACTAACATTCAAACTATATGAGTCAATTTTCATGCAGTTTTTGTAGTAGGTGGTTTGGTTTAGGCGAAATATGATGCACTAACTATCATGTGATGAAAAGCAACAAGAACGAAAAATACGTAAAATTACAAAGTCCTAGTGTGGCCTATCTACCAAAATGAACAAAAATACAACTTTGGAATCCATCCAAATAGGACCCGAAAAGCTTGTCTTGATGTTCCATCTTGGTCCATGTAGCAGGAGTGAGCAATCCGATCTCCATATTTAGTCTTCTCAAATTACATTTAATAAATTACAAAATATAAACCTATTTACATTCTAATTTAAAAACATAATTCAAAGAAAACAAAAGGAGATTCGAGATCTCAAAATTACATCAAGATCATGTTTCCATCATTACGAAAACATAATCAACTAAGGCCACACTAGGTAATACAAATTACAACCAATTGCAAAAAGACGTAAATAAACCATTCAACAAATCATTCAACAAAATAAAATGCATCAACAATAAATTAGTCATTCAAGACATAATTCCTTAATTATGTAGAGTAATTTATCCAAACCACCTATTTTAAATGATCAAAATTATGTGACAATTCCTTAATTACTCACAATAATTCCAATCAAAACATAATCCAATTTTAATTCATATTATCGTATAATATGAATTAATCCAACATTATTTTAAACCTTTTTAAAATAATTGGGTATCCAAAAGTTGTGAACTTTTTCATAACAACCATTATACATTATCAATATAATGCATAAAACAAAAATTCGGCCAATAATAAAAAAATCAAAAAACCAATTTGTTTTTTTTTTATGAACAGCAGCCACGGCTGTTTTTTTTTTTTTATTTAATTTTTATGTTGCTAATATTACAAGATCGGTACAATTATCAATATTTAATCTTTATTAAACATTGATTAAAACTAGATGATTCAATTTAACAAATTAAAATGAATATCTAAATCATGATTAAATCGATTATCTTAATATTTGACTAATCATAATTTATTTGAACATCATTAAAATTAATGAATCATGATGCAAAATAACAATTTAACATCATGTATACCGAAAATATATAGCAAAAACAAATGTTCATTAACATTCAAAACAATTTCCATTTACATTCTAATTTAATTCTTATTAAATTAAAACATCTACAAATTTATCATATTGTCATCTTAACATATTAAAACAACAATATCAATAAATCAAATGAAAACAATAAGCAAAATCAAAAAAAAAATATCACGGCCGAAAAAAAAATACACGGCTTTTTTTTTTTTTTTTAAAGTTGGACCGAAATAAAAATTTTCATCATTCATGAAAAATCATATAAAATAATTTCGTAGCCTTGGCTCTGATACCACTTGTGGGAAATATCGGTATATTTCATACATGAATTTTAAGAATTATAACGAAATTATAATATATGAAATACGAGTCATAAACGAAGAGCATAAAGATTAGAATCAACCTTTGGTCCTAGCAATATGGCCTAAGAACAAATATCGAGATCGATATTCTCCTAATTGTTGCACCCAAGATGCTCTGAGATATGCCTTTTCTTGTGCTAGAAAGAATACAAAAATTACTGATGCTGATGATTTTTGTGTCAAGTTATGAATGATGAATTATGTAGAGAAGATGAGTTTATATAAAACTCTCCTACTCCGCTTTTTGGCCGTGTAACACAAGTGTAGTAGAGGGAGGAGTCTCCCTCTTCTTCTTCTACTTGTATTAGGAAGTGGAGTCCAGATAGGAGTCTTCCTCTTTTATTTATTTATTGTATAATATGTGTATATATTATTATTGTCATTTATGTTGTCATATATTAATAAGTCCATACAATATTTTGTAGTCGATTTATTAATACCTGACTGACATCATTTATTATGACAATATTGTATAATATATACGTCAACTATAAATATCGTATATTTATAATTTGCTAATTAAATATAACAGTTTATAGTTAATTACGAATTAACATTTAATTCGTTTAAGCTTGCATTATTTAATCGTATTAAATAATTACATTATAAACATTAATTAGATATAACAGTTTATATTCAATTACGAATTAACATTTAATTCGTCTCAGCTAGTATTATTTAATCGTATTAACTAATCATATCATCATTACATTGACTAACCTTTTAGCCATATACATCGACTAACCTTTTAGTCATATATGGCATCAATATGATTATATTATTCATATAATCATATCTCTCAAACACATCCTTTAGGTGTGACTTTTAGGGACCAGTTGATCACCGCCATTAAAATGACAATAACGTCAAACTTCTAGCAAGCCAATCGTTATCGATAAACGTTAATCAACTGATCAGAATACTAAGTATACCCTGTGAACCTGTAAGAGATTTATACATGTTATCACACTCACTGTAGAGGACACTAGCTCCAACACTTCCACGGCTAAGCAGAGTTGCGCATCCCAATCGAAAAATTAGCACCATTCTTTTCTAATTTACATCGATCAATGAAGGATCAGAGCCAAGAAACATTTGTGAGAGTTGGAGCGTTTGTGGTTGTGGATGAATTAGGAGTTGTTATTGCGATTTAAACAAATTTGACTGCAAAACAAGAGATGGAGGAAATGTCAAATTTATCGTATTAAATATACTTATAAACATTTTAAACATGTTTAGCATTTAAATAGTGACCTCTACCCAACTATTATAAATGATTCCGAGATCCAAATTCATATCGACTTGGGCACGGTGAGCCGATTCATCCATCATTAACATAGTTCGTTGGATTAACTCTTTAATCGATTCTACGTTTAGAACTCTCGGTCGATAATACTACTTTAATATTTATCTTAAGCCCGGAACACATGCGGCTACGGTCGCGAATATTTCCGTTGAGCTCAATAGTAATTGTGTGTAGAATATTTATCCAAGGTAGAATAATAATTTTGTGTGTAGAATAGTTCGGGTGTGAGCTAGCGGGCGTTGGCCTCGACGATTCACCCCTAGACGTTTCTTAGCTAGTTTGCTAAACAACTTTGATATTTGATAACATTTTGAGAGACTACGTCTCTTTGTAGTATAATATACTTTAGCTTGTTTTATTTGACATTCCTCGTAATCTTCTTTTGGCATGTTAAAAGTTTCAAAAATATCGTATTTTCCGCTATATAAATTGCATGCTTGTTATGTTTTATTTCCGCTATCGTGAGGGTTGTCACACAATACTTATGTTAATCCAACTAATTTTTATAGGGTTCAAAGTTGTCACTACAACCTATTTGGATATAACAAAGCGCAAAATGAGTTTTATAAACTCAAACGATAAATGTGATTATCATATATGAACAATCAACACAATGTTATTGCTTCATATCTTATAATCTAAAGTCTATATTATCCATGACACTTCATGGCGATCGTTTTAAAATGCAATAAAGGCTTGGGTAGTGAATATACCATGTATTTATTTATTCCAACCTTTTGAAGTGCTTTTTCCTTCCATTCAATGTTATTCCTAATAACATGAATTTATGTACGTACATGTCTAGATCTCGATATAGTGTTCGGCTTTTTAAGTTGAAAGATGCTCCTACTTGTTATCATGATAACCATGTGATAGGTATTCCTAATCACGTTCTTTTGTTATTCGCTTATAACAAGGTTAGCCTAGGATTTCAATAAATCCTTATAAGTTTGGAAATTTTGGTTTGTGCAACCTTTAGCACATAACCAAGTTATCTCTACCATACACAAGAATGATTCTTTAGTTCTCCTCGAGAACCTTATCGGTGTTCTTGAAGGCTATCTAATTACTCTCATATAAATTGACTTTGTTATTGGCTTGTCATGCTCCAAGCATACAATTTATTTAGGTACATGTATATTATGGCATACATGAATGGTCTAATGGCGGAAACATTAGTAATCACGTGGTCAAAAACTCTTAGGTTCAGTGGATGACTATGACCATTTCATAGTGATCCCACTTTAATCAATATGAATAACCTACTCAACTTGTTGAAATAGATGAAGGATCTTATCAATATAAGACACTTGTCTAAATGACAAGCTAAAATCTCCTAATTGATAATATATTTTGATTTTAATATGCATAATGCCTTATTTCATTCAGGATTGAAAATTCAACCACTCCTTTATAAAAGGTAATATAAATACATCACTCTCAATGAGTGATACGTCATTTACGTGGAAGACAATTTTCCCACTTAACTTCATGTGTAAACATGATGACTTTAACTCCCACTAAAATTTATGTCTACACATGACTTCTCGACAATCCGAGTGAAACTATTCTTATATCACATAATAGAAATGATCATCACAACCTCTAAGTGTTGGTTGAAACCTCCTATTCCAAATACCCATTTGGAAAAAATGATTTTGATGTGTAACTTGTACACACCCACTATGAGGTATAACACTGATGACTTGGATCTCAGCATAGTTACACATTAACTTAGCTTTTTTAGAAATCTTTATGTCCATCTATGCAGCTATTATTGGACAATTCCAAATAATTCATTTCTTTGCATAGATTCCAATTAGTTTCATAATGCTCTTATATAGAAAATCGAATTTTAAAATTACTAGGTACATCCACTTCATAGATCATAATCTCATTACATCAAGAACATATTCTTTTGGTCTCATCAGTAGTCTAAGGATTCACTTAAGAACGCCTTCTTGTGGTCTCCTCACTAGTCTTGAGTCTAACCTAAGAACATTGTCTTTTGGTTTCGTTACTAGTTCCTAACTAGATTTATGTTGTGGCTTCACTACTACAAAAACAGGCTATGACAACGGTGAAAAACCGTTGTAATATTAAAAAGCGGACGTGTTTAAAGCCTCCAATGTTAAAGGTTTTAACAACGGTTCCGATTTAATGAAAAAACCGTTGTGAATAGTTTTAAAAACGGTAAAAAGTCGTTGTTATTACTAGATAACTGTTGTTAAAACGTGTGAATAATTTTGGTGGGAAAGATACAAAAACGGTTCTGTTAAATGAAACCGTTGTTAAAGGTATGATTAGTTTTGGTGGGAAAAATTATAACAACGCTTTAGTTTTTCAAACCCGTTGTAAATATAGTTAATTACAATGGAGTATAGTAAAGAAGCCGTTGTAGAAAGTTTTAATAACAACAGGTATATCAGAATACACCGTTGTTAAAACGTGTGAATAGTTTTGGTGGGAAATATGCAACAACGGGTCTGTTAAACAAAACTGTTATTAAAGGTATGATTAGTTTTGGTGGCGGAAAGATTATAACAACGCTTTCGTTTTTCAAACCCGTTGTGAATATAGTTAATTACAACGGAATATAATAAAGAAGCCGTTGTGGAAAGTTTTAATAACAACAGGTATTTTAGAATACACCGTTGTTAAAGGTATGATTAGTTTTGGTGGGAAATATGTTACAACGCTTTTAATGAATTTTAAAAAAACCGTTTTTATTATTTTTATTATTGTTTTTGAAAAAATTGTAATTTGTTCCCCTGCCAGTGAAAATCCTGCATAAATCAGCAGCAGTAGCAGCACGCATAAACCACTTTCAGCAGCAGCAAAATGATATATATAAATATATAAATCAGCAGCAGCAAAATGATATATACAACCAAAATGATCTCCTTCAGAGCAATTCATACTTACAATGTTCTCTAATGACTTCTACAAATTAAAGTTCGCTATCTGCTTCCAAAATAATCTACGTTTCATTTATTCTTTCTTACAATAATCTTCAAGGACATATTTGCCCCACAAGTCCCTTACCTCGTCTATATTTTGCCTTTTGTACTCAGGGACATGTGGCGTGCTGATTGCATACTGCGGATAAAACAAACAAAAGACATCGATCATTAGGGTAACAATAGTATAGGCATACATAGCAACATCGATCATATATTGCAGCAAAGATATCAGCTCTAATGAAAAAAAAGTATTAATAGCTACATTAAACTACTAACTCTTTCTGGAATGATGATATATCTTCGCCTAATAATCTTCAACATGAAACGACAAACGTAGTATCCACATTGTATGCTATCCGGCTGTTTAGGGACCTATTATTACATAAAAAACGAAGAGACGAGAAGGCAATTACCAATTAGTTTAATGCGTAATTAAAAAAGACAGATGTATATGCGTAATTAGTTTAATGCACTTAATTATTAAGGAATTGTATTTGCGCGTACGTACCCTTGTTATCGTAGTAAAAGTAGGGCCATCATCAGAATCTTCCGTCGGTTAATCGTCGTTTGCTTTTTTCTTCTCAAAGGCCCTTTAAAAAAGGAAAGAGGCCGAAAGTCACATAAACTTACTTAATAATAATAATTGAAACTTAATATTATGTGCCAAATCAGTATTATTAACTTACTTAATAATCATCTTCTTAAAGGTCTCGGATGGTTGTTTATGCAAAGAGTCCAACCAAAAGACTTTCTTCTTGGTCGGATTGATCGCTGCTAGCACCCAATGTCTCCTAGATCGAGAGACACATCATTATTACAAGCACAACATCCATCATAACCAAACATATAAAAATGCAATTGTATTTGGAATCGTAATATTAATTATATATTACCCGACGTCATTATAAGGGGCAAGAATGAGCTTTTTGTTTTTCGCCAATTCCGCAGCAATATAATATATACGTTCTTCATACGAAATCATCCCGATATGCATAGATAAATGATTTGGGCACAGGAATCCATATAGATCAAGTGGATTCTTGGTCTCGGGGATCACAACTTATTTCAAGTACCTACATGACGGTTTTAATTCCGATATTAAAAACACTATATCTTAGTCAGAATATTAGAATATTGCATGATTTAATTTATTAAGAAACTTACATCATCCAAACATATAGGTGTTGGACATCAATCTCGTCAAGGCCAGCCCAAATGGCTAGAATTTCCCATGACAGAATTGCTTGACGTTCTACCCCTACAATACCATCCTCGAGCGGAATAATTATTAATTGCTCGCTTGCTATGCGATCACCAGCCTCCTTATAAAGGTCCATCATCGTCATCGTTCGTACTTTTTCTATGTAAACGTTCCTATCATATTTAGTACGGGATAGACTCCTGACCTCTTTCAGCTCAGGGAAATGATGCGGTTTTCCTTTTGTGCTACCTGTCACAACCTACATGTGGCTAACTAAATTAAGTTGCTCTTTCAATGATGAGGCAATAGTAGAACTTAAAATATAAAGAGAGTTAATTAAATACCTCATCAAGTTGTTGTTTTGACAAGGTAGTAGAAAGATTGTCTATCGAGTTAGACTTATCCATGTTTTTTGTTACCTACAAAACAAAAATATAACATATAAATTTCACTAATTATGTAGGTGATGAACAAAGACAAAAGGCTGGTTAAATTAGATGTCTTTTTCTAACCCCGGCTACATTCTGTTGAGTTTTACGCTCACGAGCCTGGAAAATGTGGCTATTAGGCCATTGGACAAAACACTGAACCGCATCTGCCAGAACTTGAAGGTTGTCACGGACTGGGACGGGCAGTTTACGGGTTTCACAGCCCTACAAGGCTTGATTTATCTCCACTTTTGTATGATTCGGCAAGAGTGGTACGCCATGAACCAAGATGATTTCCGCCGATTTCTTGGGCATTGGGTTTATGAAACCCCGGGCAACACGAACCACATCCTTGGATGAAGGGTCGGTGAGAAGAACTACCCGCTTTTTTGTGGACTGAAGAATACACATTATTAACTTAATACCAAAATATAATAGATATCATAAATGATCTATATTGAGTATATAATGTAAAGTTAGTTACAAGTATAGAAGGCTGGTATAGAAGGTGAATTGTTACAAGCTCTCTATTGATGAAGGTGAATTGTTGCCACTGCCTGACCAAAATAGAAGGCTGGTGGCTAGGCTATTATACTTGAATATGTCCAGACCAGATATTTCATATGCAGTACAGCATCTCAGCCAATTTCTAAGTCAGCCTAGGGTACCTCATTTGAATGCTGACCTACATGTCATCAAATATTTGAAGGGTACTATAAATACACGGTTGTTCTACAGTGCAAAGTCTGATTTAGCACTGACAGCATATACTGATGCTGATTGGGGCCAGTGTGCGTTTACTTGCAGATCACTAAGTGGGTACTGTATTTATCTAGGGAACTCTTTGGTATCTTGGAAAACAAAGAAGCAACCAACAGTGAGCAAGAGCTCAGCACAGTCTGAGTACAGGTCCATGTCTTATACTGCTTCAAAGATGGTATGGCTTGACAGTTTGTTGCTTGATATGAGGGTCTTCATACCTAAACATATTCCCCTATTTTGTGACAATAAAGCTGCTGAATATATTTCTCCCAACCCCGTGTTCCATGAGAGAACCAAACACTTGAGTATAGACTGTCACTTTGTGCGTGATAAGCAACAACAAGGGTTTTTGAAAACTCAACATGTTCTCTCTAGTATTCTTATTGTAACACCCGGAAATGTACCCTATTTTTCTAGTAGAAATATTTTACGAAATCTTTTCAGCAATTTTAAGTTTTAATTTATAATTTTATGTTCCGAGTCGAATTTAGAATTTCCGAGTTCGTATTTGGAATTTCTGCGAGATTCCATGAGAATCCCGTCTTAAGGCGAGTTTGACTTTTCTTGACTTTTGAGTCGTCTTTGACTTTTCTTGACTCTTAAGTCGGCTTTGACTTTCGTTGACTTTTCCGACTCACCCTTTACTTATATTCCACTCATACTCCTTAACCTATTTTCCCTACTCAAACTCAAACACACACATTTCTTCCTCTCTAAGAAAGATCAAAACCTTGCCTCCCTTTTGATTTTCGATCTTTGATTCATCCTAGCTTGTTCATTACTCGATAGAATTCACGTAAGTTCGTCTCATTCTTCTCCCCTTATCTTCCTCTATCCGTGTTGATGTTAAAATCATCGTCTTTCTCGCTTTTCAAATTTCCCGACTATCTCAAGATGAATTTCATTCATCTTTTATGATCTATATGTAGGTGGTGACCTCCAAGATCCCGACAAAGACTATTACCTTATTGAAGAGGAGCTTGACGATTAGTAGAGATGCTTAAAGGTAACGGTGAAGGGTTTCTCGGTATCATTTACGTGTTTTACATGCTTTATATGCTAGAAATCGTATTAGAATACGATTAGGAAGCCTAGAATTCCTAGTATGATTAATGAATGTTGTTATATGATGATTGTTGATGATGTATATTGATTGTTGATGATTATTAGAATTGATTTATGAGAATTGAAATGGATTGAATATGTAAAGGAAGCTCACAGATGAACTGGTGTTCCAGGCCGGTCCACCGGCTGCCGGTCTGCCAACCGGCTGGGAACACTCCAGTAACATTTTTGGAAAATTGGAAATTGTATGATGAGGTGCTCTGTGCCGGTCCACCGACCGGCCTAGACCACTTTTCTCTGTTTTCCTATGATTTTGGATTTTTGCCTGTGTTCTGAGCCGGTCCACCGGCCACTGGTCCCCTGCCCGGCTATAAAACTCGTAATTTATAATAGTTAGCATGATCCGTTTGTCGTATAATTTTACGTAGTGACTTATAATATTCATGTTTTGGATTTATGATATCTTATTCGCTTGTATCACATGTTTTGTGACGGTTTTTGATATGTCCCACTTTGAGTCGGTTTTTACATATGATACGGTTTGAGCACTATTTTGTCTTGTGCTTTGTATTCGCATTCCCTTGGCTACCTTCCCGTTCGTAAGGCTGGAATGTCGGAACAGAGAGGTATCCTACTGCTTAAATGCATGTGTTAGTGGGCATACAACGACGTTGTTGGGAGTTGAACGCTATGCGTTGATCGACACGGCCGTCAAATGTTGTGTACTTGCGAGGTGGTGTTATTTGCATGTAGCGTACCGCTTGTTATGAGGCTTGAGCTTTTTTCCGCCTCTTTCGTGAATTGATCTACTGAATTTGGGGTACTCGGCGTTTTCTTTGTAAGACAGAGTCTTGGATGCGAAACGTTTATCGCATGTCGAATCGGAAAATGGTTTATTCCGATATTCTGGCCAGATTTAGACTAGGACCGGATATTTATTATCGTCGTGCTA
>JAIUZE010033391.1:0-15197 GCA_022085475.1 Heliosperma pusillum | reverse complement strand
GTGTTTATAGAGAAAATAATGAGTCGGGTTTTGAAATTGTTGTTACGGAATTGACTAGGGTTTTATTATTATAATAAGATAATTAATTAGATATTAAGTTAATTAAATCAAATATCTAGATATTATGTTATTGTAATGAAAAATAAAGAAAATATCTAGTCCTATTAGAGGAGAGGAAGCCGTGTGATGTTAGAAGAATCGGGTCTGTTTTGTAAACGATTTGCGTAATTTTCGTTGACGGATCGATAAAGTTATAAATATCTAAGATATTATTATTAGTTTAATAAAAAGAATGAAAATATCCTAAAGTGAGTGGAAAAAGGTGACATGGGCTTGTGACTCATGCCAAAGTCGGGTTTCGGGTTTGTTTCGGGATTTTAGATGACTCGGGAATAGTTAAATGACGTTCGGGTTAAAACCGTAAAAGTTATTCTTTAATTCCAAATAAATTCAAAATAATTATATTAAATTTTCATAAATCCCAATAAATCTTAATAAAATAAATTAAAAATATTATTTTTTTTAAAGAAAATTTCGGTCTTCAAAATTACAAGGCGAGTCGGAAAAAGTCAACGAAAGTCAAAGTTGACTTAAAAACGGAATTCTCATGGAATCTCTCAAAAATTCCAAATACGAACTCGGAATTTCAAAATTCAACTGGAAACAATAAATTCCACTTTAAAACTTAAACAGGCTGAAAAGTATTCGTAAAACATTTTCACTAGAAAAATAGGGTACTTTTCGGGTTGTTACATTACATCGATCATTAAATAATAAATTAACAAGTTAATTAGTAACTAATTAGAGGAGTCTAATTAGGGTCTATGGACTTTCATATAGAATTCACACCATAACAACTTGTATAGCAACTCCCGTCTCCTTGTGTTCGACCCCTATTACTGCATTCATTTGTGTCTAGGGTATTTATCTTTGATTAGGTGTGCAATATCGTATCAATAACCTTCACTTAACTCCAGTAAAGTTATAGTACTTCTAGCTATAACCTTAGTCATACGTGGGAGGTTATAGTATCATCAACTATAACTCTCTTCCGTCACAGTTTTGTCCTCAGTAACACATTTATGGAGGGTCGACTTCACGGCATTAACCGCCATCTCACCACAACAAGATTTGTTATAGTACACTACACCATAACGCCACTTGCTAAGTTATAGGTCATTCGAGTATAACCAGGGTAGTTTATGTACAAAGTTATAGTCTAATATACTATAACCTTAATGTTGTAAACCAAAACCCTAATACTCAAACAAGAAGCAACCCCTAACCTCTCCCACAAAGAGGAAGCCGAAACCCTAAGCCACGGCGCTCCCATGGCCATGTCACCACCAACGACGCTAGGGTTCGCGATTTGAACCCTAGTTTGCGCACTAAATGAATAATTGGAAATTGAATAATATCATAAACATTAAATGTAAATAAACATGTGAATCATAAGCATAAATAACCAAAGAAAAAATTAATGATACAATCCATCATTATAGCATGTTAATAATTCACTTTCTATAAACACAATTAAAGGAAAACACCTAGTTACCTTTATTACGCAGTAGAGACCGCAAAACCGGATTGTAAAACATCGACGACATTTTAGAAAACATCGACGACATTTTTCATAAAAATGACGTCTCTTACTCTTGATCTTTCTCTCTCTACACTTATTCTCTCCCAAATAGAGCTAAAATCAAAACCTAATAAACTTCTCTTCACCCACCCCCACCGCCACCACCTGCCGACGTCGTGCCGCCTGTCCTGCCGCCGTGCGACCTGCCCTGCCGCCGGTATGTATTTTTATTTTATTTTCTAGATCTAGTTCCTTATCTTTTGATTTATTGTAAGTTAGATTGTTATTTTGGTTTAGAATTTCCACAGAGATTAGATTGTTGTTAGTTTTTGGTTTTAATTTGTAAACTCTTAGTTAAACTAATAGATTGTTGTTAGTTTCTTATTGTATATAATTTTCTGTTTGTTTTTTTTATTAGATTTGTTGTTGTTTGTCATAAAAACTTTCAGTTATGTGATTTTGTTTATTTGATGTTGTTTGTTGTTTAGATTTGTGTTAATAGTTTGTATAAAGAAAGAAATTACTATTTTTTTCCGAGTTCATCATCCCACCATGGTAGGATTTGGAGGAAAAAAATTTCCCCCCATGGTTGGACAAAAAAAACCACACGTCCAACCATGGGGGATTTCCCCCCCCCCCCCAAAGCCCACCTTGGTTGGACGAAAAAACTGGGCGTCCAACCATGGTTGGACATGTGAAATGGTTGTCCCACCATGGTGGGATTTCCATAGAAAAAAATCGCCCATAGTTCGAATTTTTTGATTAAAAGTCCGTCCATGATTTCTTTGTAATATTTTTATAATTTGTTAATTAAGTTGATTAAATTAATTTGTTCGATGAAAATATGTTTTAGGAATATTATTAACGCTTATTTCAACGTTTTAAATTGTCTAATGCAGAAGGGAGATCGAGGAAAGAGCGTTATGGTTCTCGATGATCGTACGGTGAACCCGAGAGTGACGGCTTCAAAGCGTCGTGGTCAGGAGGCCCCTTCTAGTGCATGGATACCTCGCGTTGTCATTCGGTTTAGATCTAATCTCGTTGGTAGCGGTATTTCTGAGAGGGAGATGTCAAAGGAGGTAGGAGGTAGTGTTCGTCAGATTGATCAGGGTTTTGAGGAAAAGGGTTTGGTGGACGATGTTTATAGAGAAGATGATTTTGTGGACGAGGAGTCGGAGGGCGAGGAGGATATGGTTGATCGGTCCGTACGAAGCTCGAGATCCGAGCTACCGTTGTCTCAGAGGTTAGCCCGGGACACCGTAGGCCGCTACTCTAGGTTGCAGGATGGTTCGGAGAGGGAGCCGCGGAAAAAGTCGCGTAGTGACACTGATTGAATCCTTAGAGCCCTAGTTTCTGTTGGGCCCCGTAACATTTCTGTGTTACGGAATTTTGGTGGGCATGTGGCATTTAGTAGTTGGACCGAGACCGAGGCGGATAGGTCCTTAATTAAGTGCTACAAGAGGCTGGGTTATGTTGATTGGTTAGGGAAGATGAAGGTGTCAGCTGATGTTGTTAGGAGGTTTTAGTTAACCGGGTTGAGTGGTTTGACGATGTGTTGTACGACGGCTTTGGATGAGAACCTGCTGAGCGCTTTTATAGAAAGGTGGCAGGCGGATACGAACACATTTCATATGCCGTTCGGGAAGATCACCATTACGCTTCACGATGTGGAGGAGATTCTTGGGATTCAGCCTCTTGGTTCGAGGTTGTTTGTGCAGGGTACGTCTGCTGCGGGTTCTTCGAGGGAGGAGATGGGTTTGAAGAGGGATGTGGCACGGGTTTTTGGTATACTTTCCGACGTTGTGGCACCAGCGTTATATAAGTGTGGTGGCTTGTTGGTGTCGTCTTTGAGGTCCCATGTCACGAAAGAAACGAGCATGACTCCCTTGTTGTTGTTAGGACAGACTTTGTTTGTCGACAAATCCGGGGATAGGGTGCCAGCTCAGTTGTTACCCTTGCTTGATGATCTCGAGCAAGTTGGTGAGTATGCTTGGTGTGCCGCTTGTTTGGCTTCTTTGTACCGACAGCTAGGCATGGCATCGCGACGAGAGGCTCGCGGTGTTAGTGGGTGTCTACCCTTATTGCAGGCATAGATCTACGAGTACTTCCCCCATTTTCGACCACACGTGGGAGCTTATTTGGAGGGGAGGCCACAGGTCGATGCTTGGAGGCACGTTCCTTGGTTTAAGGGCGACCCTGACCATTTTCAGATGTACTGTTTTGTTGGAGCTAGTGTCCTTTACAGTTAGTGTGATAACATGAATAAATCTCTTACAGGTTCACAAAGTATACTTAGTATTCTTATCAGTTGATTAACGTTTATCGATAACGGTTGGCTTGCTAGGAATTTGACGTTATTGTCATTTTAATGGCGGTGATCAACTGGTCCCTAAAAGTCACACCTAAAGGATGTGTCTGAGAGATGTGATTATATGAATAATATAATCATATTGATGCCCTATTATACGACTAAAAGGTTAGTCGATGGATATGACTAAAAGGTTAGTCAATGTAATGATGATACGATTATTTAATAACGATTAAATAATATTAGCTGAGACGAATTAAATGTAATTCGTAATTGAATATAAACCGTTATATTTAATCAATGTATATAATGTAAGCTTAAACGAATTAAACTGTTAATTCGTAATTAAACATAATATGTTATATTTAATTAGCAAATTATAAATATACGGATATTTATAGTTGACATATATATTATATTACATGCTAATATAACCGAAAAGGGAAGGAGAAAATAGTCTTTTTCTTCTCTTAATTTTCGGTTAACAAGAGATAAAAATAAGAGAAAAGATCTCCTATTATTCTCTTAGGGTTACTCAGTCAAAACCCTAATGACAAGAGGAGTAAAAAGAGGAGAGACTCCTCCTTCTACCACTTGAGTCACTCGGCCGAAATAGAGGAAGAAAAAAAAAATTCAGATTTTTCTCTCTAATTCTCTCTATCATTCATCATCACAAAAAAAGAAAAATTAGCAGTAACTTTTCTCTAAAATTCTAGCACAAGCAAGGCATATCTCGGAGCATCTTGGGTGCAACAATTAGAAGAATATCGATTTCGATATTGTGCATAGGCCAAATTTGCTAGGACCAAAGGTTAATTCTAAATTCCTATAATTTTATATTATGCAATTCATTTATCACTCGTAATTCATATACTACAGTTTCGTTATAATCCGTAAATTAATGACGAAATATACCGATATTTCTAACAAGTGGTATCAGAGCCAAGGGCTACGAAATTATTTTATATGTTTTTCATAATTGTTGAAATATAAGATTAGAAATATTTATTTTTTTTGTTTTTTTGATTTCGGCCAAGTATAGAAAAAAAAAAATTTGTTCCTTTTTGATGCTGCTGCCGAGAGAAATTTTTTTTTTTGTTTGTACTGTTCACTGTTCATCCGTGAAAGAGAATTTTTTTTTTTTTGGCTTGTTTTTCATTTTGATTCATTTTAATTGTTGTTTTAAATAGTTAAGACGATAACATGATGAATTTGTAGTTGTTTTGATTTAATAAGGATTAAATTAAAATGGAAATGGAAATCGATTTGAATGTTCATTGCTATATAATTTTCGGTATTCATTGATTTAGATATTCATTTTAAATTGTTAAATTGAATCATGTAGTTTGTATCGATGTTTAATAATGATTAGATGTTGATAATTTGTACCGATCTTGAAAATATTAGTAACATCAAATTAAGTTGTATATTTTAAAAAAAAAAAATAACGTGGCTGCCAAAAGAAAAAAAAAACTGTTTCGTTTTTTTATTTTTTTTGGTCGAAAGTTTTTGTTATTATTCATTATAATGATAATGTTTCGTTTATTGTTGTGAAGAAGTTCACAATAATTGAATACCCAATTATTTTAAAGAGGTTTAAAATAATGTTGTATTAATTCATGTTAAAGAATATGAATTAAAATTGGATTTTGTTTGGTTGGGGTTATTGTGATTAATTAAGGAATTGTCACATAATTTTGATCATTTTAAAAGGTGGTTTGGATAAATTACTCTTCATAATTAAAGAATTATGTCTTGAATGATTAATTTATAGTTGATGCATTTTATCTTGTTGAATGAATGGTTTAATGGTTTAATTTACGTATTTTTGCAATCGGTTGTAATTTGTATTAACTAGTGTGGCCTTAGTTGATCATGTTTTCGTAATGATGGAAACATGATCTTTGATGTAATTTTGAGATCTCGAATCTCCATTTTATTTTTCATTAAATTATGTTTTTAAATTAGAATGTAAATAGGTTTATATTTTGTAATTTATTAAATGTATTTTTGAGAAAACTAAAGATGGAGATCGGATTGCTCACTCCCGCTACATGGACCAAGATGGAACATCAAGACAAGCTTCTCGGGTCCAAATGGGTTGGATTCCAAAGTTGTATTTTTGTTCATTTTGGTAGATAGGCCACACTAGGACTTTGTAATATTTTATGTATTTTTCCGTTCTTGTTGCTTTTTCATCACATGATAGTTAGTGCATCATATTCCGCCTAAACCAAACCACCTACTACTAAAATGCATGAAAATTGACTCATATAGTTTAAATGTTAGTTATCATGGACATAAAGATGTCACTCGAATTTAAGCCATCATTTTAGTTTATTCATTCTCGCATGCTAGATATTAGTTCACTTAAAATTGAATTAAAATAAAATTGATGGGATCTTCCTCTAAACCTAAAATTGAGACTAGTCTTTATAGGCCAAACTACTATGAATCCCTCCTTCGTCGGTAGGCATATAGCACCTTACTCTCCATATGACCCCTTCTACGTTGGGTAAGTAGTGTGTGTTGACCTATTTTATCTCAACATTATAGTCCGAAGAGTTTCTCGTGATTATGATGGACTAAAGATAGAATTTACAGAAATTTATCGACCAAGAATTCTAAAGGTAGAATTAGTCAAGAGGTTGGCTTATCAATTTACAGATAATTGAGTCTTGGGATCATTTATATAATTCTTGAGGGAGGTCAATTGTATAAATGCTCGAGTCTTTGCATTAAAACTAATTTTGCATTAGACTTAAATTCAAATCGATGAATATGCTTATTATGTTTTTCTTCTTTTTCAGTGTAGAACTCGTTCATATTAATAATATATTTTGCATATAACCAATGGCTGGAAATACTGATATTCCTCTGCCAATTGCCACGCTCGCGCGCGAATCCTGGCTTAAAGCTTTTATGGACCACATGAATCAGTCCACGCGACTGAAGAATGACGGGTCCAACTTTGCGGACTGGGAGGCGGCATTACGGAATGCTGCCATTGCTATAGGTAAGCTCAAGTACTTGACTGAGCGAATACCGCCAAACCCAGGCTCCAATGCGAGAGCTAACGAGACACTTGAATATAGTGACTTCGTTATGGAAGCGGGTGCGATAAAGAACGTACTCATCTTTGCAATGGAAAGCAATTTGCAAAGACGCTTCATTGCCCAAGGTGCAAACAAGATTTTCACCACGCTCACTAACGAATTCTCAAAAGCACCGAGGATCGTTACTTATGAGCATATCTGTCGCTTCTTTGAGGCGAAACTCCAGAAGGGCCAACCGGTTAGCCCACACATTCTTGATATGATTGAGAATGTCGAGAAACTGGAGGCACTTGATTGCAAAATCAGTGAGAGCATAGTCATTGACCGTGTGCTTCATTCACTTCATGATGGTTTTGCCCTTTTCATGGCAAATTACTATATGAATGATATGAAGAAAAGTCTTCATCAGCTACACTCACTTCTCGTACAGACCGAGAATGATATGAAATTGAGTGGGAGCACGAAGCAAGATGTTCTCATGATTTCCAACAAGGGCAAAAGTAAGGGCAAGGCTCGTGGCGATCTAGCTATAGGAAAGCCAAAGTTTAAAAAGTCAGGAAACGGCAAGAGTGGGCCTGGTAAGACCAGTGGCTCACAAGGCAAGGCAAAGAGCAAGGACAGTAACATGGAGTGCCACCATTGCCACAAGACTAGGCATTGGAGGAGGAACTGTCCCGTGTACCGTGAGGATATAAAAGCAGGCCGCGTCACTCCTGTTGGTATGTCATCTTTTATTCATATGATTGAGATTAACCATGCAAGTTTCGGAACTTGGGTACATGATACAGGTTGTGGTTCTCATCTGTGTAATCATTTGCATGGCCTAAGAAACATCACACCTCTCGGAAAGGGTGATGTGGACCTGCGAGTGGGGAATGGAGCAAGAGTTGCTGCAGTTTCAGTGGGAACATATGTAATCCAACTCCCGAGTGGTTTTGAGTTATATTTATATAACTGTTGCTATGTACCCAGTTTATCTAAGAACATTATTTCTGTTTCGGTACTAGATAAAGACGGTTTTTCATTTTCAATCAAAGACAATAGCTGTATTTCTCTTTTAATGAAATGATTTATGGCAAAGCAGTTTCCATGAATGGAATTTATATCTTAGATCAAACCACAGACATACTGCATGTGAATAATAAGAAATTAAAGGTTGGTGACAAATATCAAACTTATCTATGGCACTGCCGTATGGGACACATAAATGAGAAACGTATAAAGAAGCTCATTGACAATGGGACTATCTCCCCATTTGATTACGAATCATTTCGCACGTGTATATCATGTCTTATCGGTAAAATGACTCGAATTTCCTTCAAAGCTGTTGGAATGTGCGCTAGTGACCTATTAGGACTCATACATACTGATGTATGTGGACCTATGTCAATAAACGCAAGAGACGGCAATAGATATTTTATCACTTTCACGGATGATTTGAGTAGATACGGATATGTCTACTTAATGAAGCATAAAAGTGAGTCCTTTGAAAAGTTCAAGGAATGCCAGAATAAGGTTGAAAACCAACTGGGAAGAAAGATTAAAGCACTTCGTTCAGATCGTGGTGGCGAATATCTATCAAATGAGTTTGATCAACACCTTAAAAACTGTGATGTAGTATTACACTTAACTCCACCTGGAACACTTCAATTAAATGGTGTGTCCGAACGGAGAAATCGACCATTACTTGATATCGTTCGATCCATGATGAGTCACACGGTAGTACCTGATTCATTATGGGGTTATGCTCTTTTGTCAGCTGCTCTTATACTTAACTGAAGTCCGTCTAAAGCTGTAGACAAGACTCCATATGAGTTATGGAAGGGAACGGTCCCTAACTTGTCCTTTATTCGGGTTTGGGGTTGCGAGGCTTATGTCAAGTGGAGACACGAGGATAAGATTGGCCCGCGATCGGTCAAGACATACTTTATTGGTTATCCAAAAGGAATGTTTGGTCATTACTTCTATTCGCCTACCGAACATCGAGTTTTTGTTGCGGCTAGTGCGAAGTTCTTAGAGAAAGAGTTTCTCGAGAATAAGTCAAGTAATAGAACCTTCGATCTGTTGGAGATTCAAGAACCATCAACCGAGCAACCAATAGAGGAAGAGGTTCCTTAAACTTTTGCTACAGTCAACATCCCTATGGAACCTAGGAGGTCGGGTAGAGTCTCCATTCCTCCAGACAGATACATTGGTATGGTCGAGGAGAATGAGAGAGATAATGTTTTACTCCTAGAGAGTAACGAACCCGCTACCTATAAAGGTGCCATGACCTGTTCCGACTCTAAGCTATGGCTTGAAGCCATACAATCCGAGATGGACTCCATGTATGAGAATGACGTATGGGATCTCGTTGATTTGCCTGATAAGGTACGACCTCTTCAGTGAAAATGGCTTTATAAGATAAAGCATTCCGTAGAAGGACAACCATACACCTATAAGGCACGACTATTGGCAAAAGGTTTCACTCAAGTGCAAGTATTGCATTATGATGAAAGTTTTGCACCCGTAGTTATGATGCGTTCCATTCGGATAATCTTAGCGATTGCCGCTTTTCATGACTATGAAATTTGGCAGATGGATGTGAAAACCGCCTTCTTAAACGGTTATTTGGAGGAGGAATTGTACATGGTACAACCCGCAGGTTTCATTGATCCTAAAAATCCTAAGAAAGTTTGCAAGCTTAAGCGTTCCATTTATGGACTTAAGCAAGCTTCTCGGAGTTGGAATCATCGTTTCGACCAGGTGATAAAAGAGAATGGTTTCACTCGATCGGTCGAGGAGCCATGCTTGTATGTCAAGTCAAGTGGGAGTAAGATTGTCTTCTTAATATTGTATGTTGATGACATACTCTTGATTGGGAATGACATCCCTCTCTTATCTTCGGTAAAAGTATGGTTAAAGAACCATTTCCAGATGAAAGATCTGGGTGAGGGACAACGCATATTGGTGATCCGTATTTATAGAGATAGATCACGACGGATGTTATCACTCAGTCAGGAGACTTATATAGATAAAATTCTTGAAAGGTTCAGCATGACCAACTCCAAGAAGGGGAACCTTCCAATGATTTCTGGGGTACATTTGAGTAAAGCTCTGGCACCCAAGACATCGGAAGAGGTCGAGCGCATGAGTCGTGTTCCTTATGCATCAGCTATAGGATCGATCATGTATGCCATGATATGCACACGTCCGGACGTGGCATATGCATTGAGTATGACGAGTCGGTACCAAGGCAATCCAGGTGAATCACACTGGATGGCTGTCAAAAATATCCATAAGTACTTACGAAGGACTAAGGATTGGGTATTGAGTTATGGAGGAAATACTGAGCTATGTGCAATCGGTTACGCAGATGCTAGCTTCCAAACAGATCGAGTTGACTCGAAATCTCAGGCTGGATTCGTCTTTACTCTTAATGGCGCTGCGGTCAGTTAGAAAAGCTCCAAACAGAGTGTTATAGCAGATTCTACAACTGAGTCCGAGTACTATGCAGCTTCAGAAGCTGCAAAGGAAGCTATTTGGATGCGTCAGTTCTTACAAGGACTAACCGTAGTTCCTAGTTCGAATGACCCTATCACCATCTATTGTGATAATAGAGGTGCCATCTTTCATGCTAAGGAGCCTAAGTCCTGTTAGAAATATCGGTATATTTCGTCTTTAATTTACGGATTATAACGAAACTATAGTATATGAATTACGAGTCATAAATGAATTGCATAATATAAAATTATAATGAATCTAGAATTAACCTTTGGTCCTAGCAAATTTGGCCTATGAACAATATCAAAATCGATATTCTCCTAATTGTTTCATCCAAGATGCTCCGAGATATGCCTTGCTTGTGCTAGAATTTTAGAGAAAAGTTACTGCTAATTTTCTTTTGTGATGATGAATGATAGAGAGAATTCCAGAGAAAAAAACTTGTTTCTCTTATCCTCTATTTCGGCCGAATTGCCTAGGGTTAGAAGGAGGAGTCCTTTCTCGTTTTAACCCTCTTGTTATTATGTTTTTGACCTAGTTACCATAAGAGAATAATAGGAGATATTTTCTCTTATTTATGTCTCTTATTAGCCGAAAATTACGAGAGAAAAAGACTACTTTTTTCTTTCCTTATTCGGTTATTGATCGTGCCTGTCGCAAGCCCGATGCAAAGATAAATTACCCAGACTAGGCTAATAACAAATTAATGTAATTAGGGAAGTAGGGGTCGATCCTCAGGGAGATGGTGTTTCCTTTAGAATGTGAAGTGTCTCGCAATTGGGTTTTATCTAACGAATATTTGGGTTTGGGGATTTTGATGTCTAAACTAATATAAAGCATAAATGAAAACAAAATAAAAACAAATGAAAACAATAAAGCAAGTGATGAAAAGCATCTAGGGAAGTAGGTTCACACATGTAGATTGACATATTGATGTAATTGGATTTGGAACATGCAAATAATTTATTGTGAGTTCGTAAGAATGATGTGTTCATTACAATCATAGATCAGATGGTCTAGCAGGATTTTTAGGCGATTTACTAGGTCTTAATCTACCATGTCATACTTTGTCTATTCAATTCTCGTATGTCTACCTTGGAAAAGAATTCCATTTTAGTCGATGATTTCCGGCCAGAAGTCGTTAACTATCGTTACGATCCAAACATGCATAGACACAACGTTTTAAAGGCACAATTTCTTTTATCCAATTTACATCTTTTAATCAATCTAACATGTCTACCCTACACCCTAGAAAGGTGACTACTCACTCATGATAATGTCTAAATCTAAAATGATATTAACAATGAAAACTAGGATTGACATGTTTATTTGATTTTGACTCTTTATATGGCGATAATAACGACGCTAATTGATAATCTAAGAAATAAAATTACAATTATAACGATACTAAATGAATCTAAGATAATATGTAAAGAGAATAACAATCAAATGGAAAATAATAAAGACATTTAAACGAAAGATAAAGTAGGAATACCTATATGACGATCAATGACGATAATGATAACAATAATAGAATATCCTTGCACATAATAAACGATCCACCAATTACAACGCTTGAATCACACAAAGGAGATTACAAGGATGAAATTCTTATTAATCTAAACTAAAGTTTTGATATGAAATGGACAGAAATAGACTAAGAACTAAAGACTAAAGAAGAAGAAAATGAGAGAAGAGAGACTAGTTCTCCCTTCCTCCTAATCTAAGGAGAAATGTAAGAAGAGAAAAGAAGAGAACTGTAGAAAGGTGTGTTGAGATGAGAGGCTAGAGCATCTATTCATAGTATTAGGGTTTCGTGGAGAAGATGTCGGCCATTAAACACATAGGACAAAACTAGGAAGAAGACGCCGTTTTCTCGAAGCAGCACACTTACCCAATCGGGTACACCACTTACCCGATCGGGTAAGTTGTATCCCAGGTCCTTTGACCGTCGTTTCATCTCCCCTTGCTTATGACTTGACTTCCAAAATCCCCCTTGACCTCTTGAGTCGGGTTTGTTGATAGGGTTTGATGTAAAGCGATGATTGCTTTCGCCTAATTGATTGATATTCCGACAACTACGAAACTGTCTTTGCTTCTTCTCTCTTTCGAATTAGTGAACCTTCTTGAAGTGCCTTTCACTTGGTCAAGCTTGCTTCTTCGAATCGTCGGGTTCTAGGCAAATGCTCGGGAATATAGAAAAAGGGCGTAGAAACGTCACTTTCCCTACCAAACAGGTTAGAACACAGGAATTCGCCTAGAAGACGCAGATTAGCTAGCTCATAAGTGGCATAACGAGGCACAATGACATACAAAACCGAGCTAAATTGGGGGTTAAAACCATACAAATATTCACTTATCAAACTCCCCCAAGCTAAACCTTTGCTTGTCCTCAAGCAAACATAACAAACAATACCAGGACAAGGTTGCAAGAATTGGCTACTACACCATCAGGAAACAACTCTCAGCATAAAGCTTTGTAAACATAATGAATCATAACCCAAAAACAACGTGGGCAAGAATGATACATAAACATGGCTGAGATTTACATAACGGCGTAGCACAAAGAATTTCACTATAGATTTTCGGCTCTTGCATGATCTTTTGACATATGGACTCTCACGGTACACTCGAACACTCAATGTATGTAAAAGGTGATTTCTTTATGTGTAAATGTTTTTTGAGACACTCACCTATCTACGACTTATGAAAATGTGTCCGCAGTCTAATATGGTAAACAATTCAAAACACAAGTCAAAGATCACAATGCACATAGAAAAGAAGCCGAAAAAAGTAATGAAGAAGGCTTTGGGAAATGGGTGAAAGGTGGACAAACAGTTATGGTCATGTGAAGGTTAGAATGAGCTAGCAACTGACCAATGATAAATGATTACTCAATCCAAACTTTCGGTGAATTTCCCACAAAACACAAGATGAAGCCAGAAGTAACAATTGGCTTATTACACACGAAACATAAGGGTAAACTCCTTCTATTGATTTGACATTTTGAGGAGATACTCACAACTTCTTCTTTTATTTCTTTTTTCCTTTTTTTTCAATTTTTTTCTTTTCCAATTTTTTCATTTTTCTATTTCATTTTTCTTTTCTGAACACAACTTCACTTCTTGAACTTTTCCGTTCTTCCAAATTCACTTTGACATCAAGGAACAAAATCTTCTCAAAAGAGCACCCATACACCATAGTCTAGCTACTAGCTCAAAAGGTGGGCAGTTTTTTTTTGTATGTAGCTATTATTTTTGTGAAGCATTTGTATGAAGGGGCTTATTTTGAGGGGCAAATTAAAGTGAAAAAGGCTTCAAATCATAGTGAATCATGAATGCAATGCTTATAGAAATGAAATGAGAACCATACTTATGCGTTTTGACATGACACACATCACAAGGAGAACTACACACACCTAAATGAGACTGGGTGTAGATGTACCAGTCTAAGGAGGTTCTACCTTACAATATATCTAACTTGCCAAATGTCAAGATCAAGCGTACTCATCTATAGATTCATCCCATGCCTACTGTGTACAAGACTTCCCCATGTATGCACAATTCAATAAATATTGAATCATTATCTTTTGAAAGCTCTAAGTTTGGGAAATGTAACATGATAGCATAGTAAACAAGCAAGCAAAGCATGAAAAGCATTCAATTGTGTTCAGAAATTTTTAAGTTTTCTCAAAAATCTTCTTTTTCTTTTATTCAAAATTTGAAAAATGATAAACTAAAATGCAAAATGGGAAAATGCAATCCCTCCCCCAAGCTAAACATCACATTGTCCTAAATGTGAGCACAAAGACAAAATATGCAATGAGATGCTTAATGGGGAAAAGGAAAAATGAAAGAAGAGTGAAGCTTACTAGTCAGCGCGGACTCCCCCAAGCTAGTGTTTTGGACTTGACAAGGAAGGTCTTTATAGATTCTTCAAAAACTCTTTCATCTGCAAAATAAATCCTAACAACGAAAAAGGGAATACAAAAATAAAAATGCAAAAAGAAAAGGAACACGGGTTGCCTCCCGAGAAGCGCAATTTAAATGTCTTACTAGACTCTTTATTAATGAAAATCATTTTTTGTGCCTTAAAAAGCATGTCAATGCCCTTAGAAGTCGATCATATACCTGCGCATGGGCTATACAAAAACAAATGTAAGCAATTGACAAGATATATGCAAGAAATATTGAAGGTAAGAATTGATATATGTAACAACCTGAAAAGTACCCAATTTTTTCTAGTAAAAATATTTACTAACACTTTTCAGCAGACTTAAGTTTTTAAAATAGAATTTATTGTTTCGAGTCGTATTTTGAAATTCCGAGTTCGTATTTGGAATTTCTGATAGATTTCATGAAAATCCCGTTTTTAGTCATCTTTGACTTTTCTTGACTTTTAAGTCGTCTTTGACTTTCTTGACTTTTTAAAGTCGTCATTGACTTTTCTTGACTTTTAAGTCGTCATAAACTTTTCTTGACTTTTAAGTCATCTTTGACTTTTCTCGACTTTTAAGTCGACTTTGACTTTCGGTGACTTTTCCCGACTCGACTGGTAAGTTTGAAGACCGAAATTTTATTTAAAAAAATAATATTTTTGATTTATTTTTATTTAGATTTATTAAGATTTATCATAATTTAATATAATTATTTTGAATTTATTCGGAATTTAAAGAATAACGTTTACGGTTTTAACCTAACGTCATTTAACTATTCCCGACGCATAGTAATGCGCGCAACAAAATCGAAACTCGACTTTGGCATGAGTC
>JAIUZE010033390.1:0-32128 GCA_022085475.1 Heliosperma pusillum | reverse complement strand
TGTTACCAACTTCGCATGGTTTAATCATTGTTGGTTTCATCCTAGCATTAGTCACTTGGCAAATCTTTAATGAACTGTTGTTGATATGTATTCATGGTTTAATAGTGTATGTCATCTTAGTAGGATATAATTTGGATGGTTTAATTCATCTTTTCCTACTAACTTGTGACTACTTGTAGGGTAAGTGCATTAAGGGAGCAAATGAGTCATATTTGATGAAGATAGTATGCTAAGACAAAGTTAAATCAAGTTTCTTTAAATATTTGAGTAGAGCATATTCAGTTTTTGATAGATTGTCTCATAGATAAAATCTTATCTTTGCTTTTTTTTCATGTTTCAAATCTCAACAACTTTTCCCTATATGTTTCTCATGCTTGTTATTCATTGTTTATACTATTGTTTGTGAATAGTGGATAATTAGAAATCATTAATCATCATTAGGAGTCTTAATCCGTAATTAATGCTTAATTAGTACTCCCTCCCATCCAAACCAATGGTTACACTTACCTTATTTGAACCATCCAAACCAAACTACTCATTCCTTTCCGGGTAACAAATAAGACCAACTACTCCTCATTTACCCTATATATTTACACAATATGTCATTACCCCACCCACCCAACTAACATTAAATACTCAAGTGGTCCTACTTCCATTTCAATACTACCCTTCTCTTTTCTATATTTTCTTAAAACTTGTGCTCCCTCCCATGTAACCTTTGGTTTGGATGGGAGGGAGTAGTTTACAAGAGTTTGAGTATAGCTTTAACTTTTACCGCTTTTCTTTGGATCCGACCCTAACTAGTCACCTTACTACGTTTTTAATAGTCTAGTTAGTGTCATCTTAGGTTTTATAAATTGTTAATTTGCCGAGCTAATTGATAGTTTAACGACCCTAGTATTCGACTTGTCAAATTATAGCGCCGTTGCAGGGGAAGGCAACAAAGCTAAAGCTTGCCTTGAAATATTGGTCTATAAATTGGTGTAGTTAGTCTTTGTAAAAATTAAGATTCATTTATTTGCCTTCAATTTTTTACTTGTTTGATTAGATGGCTACTCGTTTTCCTCAAACTCAAACTAATGATGAACCATTTACAAGTATTTTGATAAATTGAAAGAGTTTAACTCTCGACGTGAATACCCTTATGAGATTTCAAAACTTTGTCGTGTGGTATATAATGGGTTGAATGAGGAAACTTTTATCATTGTTGATTAATTGACTAACGGAGAAATTGTCAACCTCTCTAACTATGAAGAGAGGTTGAAATATTTTCATATGTTGGCTCTTGCGACTGGACAATTGGAGTTTAGAAATTCACCCCTAGTGTACCATGTGAGACTTTTCTTAGCGAGGAACCTTAAATTGAAGATGACTGGTTCCCCGAGAGTAAGAGTTATAATTGTGGGTTGGCCACTTCTCTTCTCTTACAACCCACTTGTGTTCCCAGCAACCCTCTTTATGTTGATTTCTCGATTCATATAGTCCTGTGAGCGAGGATTCCACTCTTGAAGGACTATTGAGTGAATTAGTTGAGAAAGTAGAACATGGAGGGGTGAATTTTGAGGTGGTTAAGGAGGAAGAAAAAGGTGAAATTCTTATGGAAATTGTTAATTGTTTGGCTAAGGACTCGGAGGAGATGGGTATTGATTTGTCAAAGAGGAAAAAAAAGATTTGCTCATTGATATTTCCTTCACATGGAGTTACTACTAGGGCTGTTCATTCACGGTTCGGTGAACCGAACCGAACCGTTGTACGGTGAACCGGTCAACCGGTTCGGCTAAAAAGAGAACCGTAACCGAACCGTTTTTGGCGGTTATTTCCGGTTCGGTTAACCGGTTTAACGGTTCGGTTTACGGGTTAACCGAAACCGATTCTAAATACTTGTATGCACAAAATTTTCAATCTTACCTTGATTCATATCATTGAAATTTTGCATATTTGGAGATTGTTTCAGAGACTTTTACCATAGAAACAAGTTGTACAATATGAAAGACCAAACAAACATTGAAAACAAAACAAAAATGAACATACTGAAGTTACATGAAATCAAAATTAATAAACAAAAGACCAATGAACAAATTGTGTAGAAAGATTTAACTAAATGAATATATGAAATCCATTGAAAAGAAAGGGGCAATAGAAACAAGAGGATGTTGTATTGATGAAGGCAGACACGTAAACGACAACGGCGGAAAGAAAGTGACGAAAGCAGGTACATGAATGGCGACGACGGCATGAAAGTGAACGGCGATGGCGGCGCGAAAGTGAACGGCGACGGCGGCGCGAAAGTGAACGGCGGTAGGAGAGTATGAGATGAGAATGAGAAAGATAAGAGATTGAGAGAATAAGAGGTGTGAGGGAGTGTTTGTGAGAAAGAGGCGTGAGAGATTGAGAGAAACTTAGGGTTTTGTTTCAAGTTTTGGGCCAAAAACTGATCCAGCCCATCTGTGTATAAACAATATTAATAATTCGGTTCGGTTTCGGTTAACCGCGGTTTCCAAAATTCGAACCGAAACCGAACCGTTTCCGAGGCGGTTAAAACGGTTCGGTTCACCGCGCTAATTTTTTTTCTCGGTTCGGTTAACCGAACCTAAAAAAAGTGCGGTTTTCGGTTTTTTCGGTTCGGTTTTTGCGGTTCGGATAATTATGAACACCCCTAGTTACTACCCCCACCTCCCTTGCATGATCAACACATGCTTACTACTAAAATTCCTTATTTCTCATCGTACTCACTTTGTTGTCACTACTCCTAACCCTTCCTTGAGTGAGCCTTATATTGACATCTCATTTCTCTATGAGCATCATCCTACATACATATCACATATTTATGGCTTTAATTTCATATATGGGATGCTTTTATGTTTATTTATTATCATCATTTGTCATGGTTGTGAGCTAATGTATATGACAAATTACTAAGGACGTTGAGTTGTTCCTCACTTCCGCTCTTGACTCTTAAAGAAGAAGGATCTTGAAAAGGCGTCGAGCAAACGACGAAAACCAAAACCAAAAGTGCTTTACGGGAGGCAACTCGTACTTCTTTTTCATATATCTTTTATTTCCTTTGTTTTGTTTGTATCTCTCCTCCACATTGAGGACAATGTGGAAACTAAGTATAATGTTTCAAATTGGTGGTTTTATTCATGCTACTTGGTTGTGATTGTTGTGGTGTTGACAATCTAAGTAGTCTTGTTTACATTGTGAAAATATAAGGTGTGTTATAGAAGATAAAGTGTGTTTTCATAGGAGTTTGCCTTGGAATAAGGCAAGAGTGACCGGTTATATGTCTTGCGGGCATATTGAAAGGGTGGTAAATTGAAGAGTTAGGATTTGTACCAAACTAGGTAGCACAGACACTTCTATTAATCGGTCGTACCGTGTCAGACACCGACACTCGTCGAACACACGCCCAAACGTGTCGGAGCCGTGTCTAATTTGGGTCATTTGATCCTGGCTCAAAAACCCGAGCAGGGTAATTCGGGGGCCCAAGCATCTCATTTGGGAGATTTGTTTTGGCACGTGTCCTACGCGTGTTCATGGTATTTGGGCACGTGTCCTATGTGTGTCCATGGTATTTGGACAACATTTGGGGTTAATGGTGTTCTTTAGACGAGAAATGAGCCATCGAAAGAAGTGGATAATAAAATGAGTTTGGGTGGGAAATGAAAATTAGTTATATTCAGGGCTAATTATTACTTTTACTTATTTAAATTTGATATTAAATACTTTACAAAAATAAGATCGAACGTTTTTAACTATAAAATATATATTTTATTAAATTTATACAGCGTGTCCCGTGTCCTAAATTTCGTGGGCTGCCGTGTCACGTGTCCGTGTTCGTGTCTGTGTTCGTGTCCGTTTTGGTGCTACCTAGGTACCAAGTAATGTCATGGTGTATTTTGTATACTTAATTTTTAATAGTTATTATATGTAATTTTTAAACATTGTAGTTTTTAATAGTTATTATACATGGTAATTTATACATTGTTCATTTTAATAGTTATTATACATTGTAATTTTAATACATTGCAATTTTTATACATAGTTTATTTTTATACATTTTAAATTTTTATACATTTTAAATTTTAAACATATTTCGTTTTTATATATTGTAATTTTTAATAGTTATTATACATTGTTATTTATAAATTTAATTTTTTAATAGCTATTATTAGTACTTGTTTGATTTTAATAGTTATTATACATTGTAATTTTAATACATTGCAATTTTTATACATAGTTTATTTTTATACATTTTAAGTATTAACTATTATGTTTTTTTATTTAAGTTTTAATAACTGTAAATATTTTAAAAGAGATCTGTGTAATTTTTAGACAGGTTTAAAACTAGTAAATAGTTAATCGAAAGCTTAGTTGACAGAGTCTGATTTTTTTTGTGGTGAAAACGAAGAGGGAACACACAAAACCAAGAAAAACAAACAACTTCCGTCACTTTAAGACATACGGTTCATAGACTATACAACCAGTTGAAGTACAACTGACGGTATAGTTTTTGAGCTGTATAATAAAGTTTTCCAATCGGGTCATTTGGGTTGGGTCAAGTCGGGTCGGGTCATATCGGGTCAGCCTGCCCTTTCGGGTCGAGTTGGGTTCGGGTCGGGTCGTTATTGGATCGGGTCATTTCAGGTCAAATGATACATCGGGCCGGGTCGGGTTTGGGTCGGGTCGATATCTTGTCCGGTTATTTTATCGCAATAATTTAATATTTTACCATTAAATCTAGTTTTAAATTATTATTTGGTTTAGTTACTTCATTATTAAGTCGAACATATCAATTTAAATAATAAATTACTTCCATTTTGATCATTATTAAGCTTCATAATTGTCAGGTCATCAATTTAATCGGGTCAATATCAGGTCAGGTTTGGGTTAGGTTCGGGTCACTGATCTTCGGGTCGTATCGGGTTACGGGTCGTCATCGGGTCGGGTCGGTTTGGTTTCGGGTTGCATTATTCTCTGGTCGGGTCGGATTTGCTCGGGTTTCAGGTCAGGTCGGGTCAGACTTGCGAGCTCTATTTGCCGTAAAGGTTATGAGGGCATTCAAAAGATTAAATTTTAGACAAGCTAAAAAAAATACATATATGCTCAATTATCGATTATATATTCATTAGTTGTACGCCTGTATAATGCTATTATATTACTCGAGGTATAATCCTATTTGTTTCCTAAAACCATAGGTTTTCATTTGATAATATATAAATACTAGTTTCTAAAAAAAACAAATAAACCCAACCCGACCCACCCACATACACTCCCATATTATTAGCTTCCCTCACTCTATCTCCCCCAAAACCCTAATTCTCACAATTGTGCCTCATAAACGCCCAAATCTCTCACATCCTCACTCACATTCAACAACAATGGCGGTCGATTTCGAAGAAAGGGCAGCTGCCCTCGGCATTAATCTATCCCAGGTTAACTGGGATTCAATCAATTTACCAAGTGGAGAGGATTTCGGCATCAAAAGGTTTAATCTTTGATTGTTTTTAATTCGTTTTGTTCGTATTTTCTTCCAATTAACCATTTTTTAATTCGATTGTTACGTGTTTTTATTGCAGTGATGATGAAGATCTTAGGGAAGAAGAGGTTGATTTTGAGCAGGGTCTGGGAAATATCATTGTTGTTGATAATTTACCACAAGTTTTACCTGAAAAATTTGATAAACTTGAGGTGGTTATTCGTAAGATTTATAGTCAGATGGGTGTTATTAAAGAGAATGGATTCTGGATGCCTGTTGATGAGAAGACTGGCAAATCTCTTGGTTATTGTTTTATTGAGTTTAATACTCCTCAGGTAACAACTTTTTAATCTTGTGTTTTATTGATGTTTTTTGATCGAAATTGTAGTGTTTTGTTAATGTTTTAGGTGGATATGTTTATAATCTTTATATTATGATGATTTTGTTGATGGGTATTAATCAAATATGTGCTCACTTTAATGGGAAAATTTTAAGTTATGTTCTTTAGGTTATGCATGATTTCTGATGATAATGATAATTATTTAATGAAAGGGATTTTGTGATTATGGGTGAATCGGAATTTTGTACGGCGTTGTATGATCTTTAAATTTAGAATTTTGTATTTGACCTGCTGCGTATTGAAGGCTAGGAAATGTTTGTGGTTTGGTTTTTGGATTGTGCCCTCTGTCTAGTATGGTTGGTTTGTATCAGAAGGTTGCAACATATTTATGGCGTAGTTTGTGTTTGGTTTTCTGATTTTAGGAAGCTGAGCTCGCAAAAGAAAAGACCCATGGATATCGATTGGATAAGGCACATCTATTTGCTGTGAATTTATTTGAAGATATTGAGAAATATATGAAAGTTCCCGATGAGTGGGCTCCCCCAGAAATGCAGCCATATAAACCAACGGTAATTTTAATGCCTTAAATTGATTCTTTTTTGCTGTTGTTTGAAGATGTCATGGTTACTTTCTTTGCGTTGTAAATACTTGAATGATTCTGCTGCATTAGTATTAAAATAAACCTCATATCTTATGATCATCCGACTAGCCTACGATATCTTATGTAGCCCCTCGATATAAGTATCCACTAATTTGTGATGAAATGTACTTCTCTTCTCCACACTGGATATCAGCACACCACTCTTGCTGTTCTATTATCTTATTTTGCAGATCTTGTAATGCTTGGAAATCAAAACGGTAGACAGTCCCTATTTTTACTTTATGTTCTTCAATAATATATTTGCTTTTGGTCTTGATCAAATTATGTAGGAAGCTCTCTTAGAACCTAGTGTTCTTTTTTGCTGAAGATGTTCTTTACGTTAGTCTCAGCGGATCTTTTAATTTATACTCGCTCCCTTCCATCTGATTCTATACGTTTTGTGGAATTGATGTGATGTGGGGAAAAACTATCGTTATACGGAGTTTATTTGTATAGTGTGCGTGTCATTATCATGTGCTTTGGTTTTGTGCACAGGATTACATATGCATGATACATGGCATTTTATGTTTTCTTGGGAATTTAGCTGTAAGTTTGTTTCATTAGATTATGTGTGCTTCAGGAAAATTTGCAACGCTGGCTTACTGATGCCAAGGCGAGGGATCAGTTTGTTATCCGTGCCGGACAAGATACAGAGGTCCTGTGGAATGATGCCAGACAGTTGAAGCCTGATCCTGTTCACAAGCGTGCTGTATGCATATCTCCATGTTCCTATCTTTCATGTTTGTTAAAAGTTTACTGCCCAAGAACTTGTCACTTGTCAGGCACTGGCTTAGCTTAGATTGTGAAAAGAACTTAGTAGTTTGTTTTCATGTTTGTTTAGTTTTCATCTGATCTGTAATCTGTAATCTTGAATTTCAGTTTTGGACCGATAGCTACGTGCAGTGGTCCCCTTTAGGCACTTACTTGGCTACAATTCACCGTCAAGGTGCTGCTGTTTGGGCTGGGGCCTCAACTTTTGAACGTTTAATGCGTTATATTCATCCGCAGGTTAGTTCTCCAGCTAGCATATGCTATATGTTTTGTATGGATGATTAAAGATTGTTTTTTGTTTGAAAAAAAATGTCCTTGTTACTACTAAATAAATGGTGGCATTTGCAGGTTAAGCTAATTGACTTTTCTCCTGGAGAGAAGTTTATTGTTACCTACAGCAGCCATGAACCAAGCAATCCTCGTGATACCCATGTAAGCTTATTTTACCACTCAGCCTTGCCAAATAGTGCATGATTTCGTAATGCGTTTTTACTTTTCAATGGTTGATTTTTGGAAAGTCTGTAGTCCTTTTTATGATATATGTTTTTGTGCTTTTACTAGAGGGTTGTGCTCAATATCTTTGATACAAGGACAGGAAAAATTAAGCGAGATTTTAAAGGAAGCGCTGACGAGTTTGCAGTCGGAGGAGCAGGTGGTTTGACTGGGATCAGTTGGCCCATTTTCAAGTAATGTTTATTTACTTTGTCTGCTTTTAAGTGTGTGATTGCTGTGAGTCTGTGACATTTGTTGTGTAACTATTTGGCGGTTCAATTTATTTGAGCACCCTTTTCTTTGTGTGTTATTGATTGCTATTAGCAATTTATTTTCCCATTGATTTTAGTCGAGTTCTATTTATTTTCTTTCTTTCTACTCTTTGTCTTTAACTTTCATTTATTTTTTTCCTTCACTGCTTTGCAGCTTATGAACAGTTTCTCTTAATGGTTTCTATGTTTTTGTTTATAGATGGGCTGGTGGAAGGGATGACAAATATTTTGCCAGAATCGGGAAAAATGTCGTCTCGGTGTACGAAACAGAAACTTTCACCCTCATTGACAAGAAGTCGATAAAGGTGGAAAATGTCATGGACTTCAGTTGGTCTCCCACTGATTCGATATTGGCTCTTTTTGTTCCAGAGCTTGGTAACCAACCGGCAAAGGTATGGACCTTATTCCTATCTTCTTTCTTGTAAGCTAGTGTCTGTATTGTAGGATTCTGCTTACACAATAACTCATGTAAATGCAAAATGATTCCTCCTATTGCTCATAAAGTTTCTATTCTCGACAGGTGAGTCTTTATCAGATCCCTAGCAAAGTGGAGATACGCCAGAAAAATCTTTTCAGTGTCAGTGATTGCAAAATGTATTGGCAAAGCAATGGAGAGTATCTTGCTGTTAAAGTCGATAGATACACCAAAACAAAGAAAAGCACGTACACTGGATTTGAGCTTTTCCGTATCAAGGAACGTGACATACCTATCGAAGTTTTGGAGCTTGAAAATAAAAATGATAAAATCATTGCTTTTGCATGGGAGCCCAAGGGCCACCGATTTGCAGTTATCCATGGTGATAACCCCAGGCCTGACATAAGTTTCTACTCAATGAAGACGACTCACCATACAAGTAGAGTATCTAAGCTCACGACTCTAAAAACAAAGCAAGCAAATGCCCTTTACTGGTCACCCGGTGGTCGTTATATAATATTAGCTGGATTGAAGGGTTTCAATGGACAGTTGGAATTTTTCAATGTTGATGAGCTTGAAACTATGGGTACCGCCGAGCATTTCATGTGTACAGACATTGAATGGGATCCAACTGGGAGGTAATGATTGTTTTCAGTGTTCTAACAAGTATATATTTTTTAGTTATCAGACAAGATTTCTAGGTCTCTGTAATCTTAGCGTCTCTAACTTTCTGTCTTGTTTGTCTTTTTCAGATATGTTGCGACTGTTGTCACTTCAGTGCACGAGATGGAGAATGGCTTCAACATTTGGTCCTTCAACGGGAAGCTTCTATACAGGATAATGAAAGATCATTTCTTCCAGGTATAATATATTTGATGTTTCTTTGTATCTTTCTTTGGATTAAATGGTTTATCCCATATTCCCATGCCGGGGCATGCGAGTCTGACACAGTTAAACTAGGATCATAGGCAAACTCTATGTTTCAACCCTGAACCTTATATCGTCATTATTTGTATTTTATGCTTGCTGGCACAATCTGCATGTTCATGTAGCTGTCGAAAATCAGGTTGCCCTTTTTTTAGAAAGCTTTCTCAGAAGGATGTCTAGTTGTATTTCATTGATAGAGCTGTGAAGTCATAAGGTCTATGAACTTCTGAAGTTAAGGTACTGTGCTCTACCTTTGTGCTTAATGGTTTCCGTCCAGATTTCTGATAGCCGACTCCGGATTACTTTTAGAACAGTTGTTTTGGAAACATTACCCATGAAACCATCTTCGGCTGTAATTATCAGGCAAATGCTTTCTATTTGATAATATTCTTAAAGTGAACTAGTCTTAGATTGATTAGTCTGAGATAGACCCAACCAACGAGTCATCTGCGTCGGATCCTTGCACGTTCTGGCCATTTCGAATGCCCTGTTATTCAGGATTTCAGTCATTTGGTATGTGGATAGTCTGTGTTCAGATTTATTGGTGCAGTTGTCATTGGTGGTTAATCAAATTCCTTTTTCTGTGCTTTCTCGGGTCGTGGCTTTTAAGATTTTTGTTCCAAGTTAGTCATCAAGTCTGGTTACTTAGGTTTCCAGGTTAGGAATCCTGTTTTTTTTGCAACCAGTGTTGATTTATTATTCAAATTTTGAGTCGTCACCCAGGTTTTCATCATGGGCTGTTTTTGTTATTTCAGTTTCAATGGCGCCCAAGGCCGCCAACCTTGTTAAGCCCTGAAAAGGAAGAGGAAATAGCAAAGAACATAAAGAAGTACAGTAAGAAGTACGAAGCCGAGGACCAAGATGTGTCCTTGTTGTTGAGTGAGCAAGACCGCGAGAAGCGGCGACTATTAAAGGAAGAATGGGAGTCCTGGATTAACCAATGGAACCAGTCTCACGAGGCTGAGAGATTAGAAAGGGAGAGACTGAGAGGTGGTGAAGTCAGTGACGAAGAAGAGGAATACGAGGCGAAAGAAATAGAGTATGAGGAGGTCATAGATGTCAAGGAAGAAATTGTTTCCTCTGACTATGACCAGTAGTTTCTCGACCGACTGACCGACCTCCCTCTATTTGATTGACTCTCGCACCGCTGTCTTTGTTCTCCCTTTTTCTAGCCTTTTGTTTGTTTTTCTCAGTGATAAGAAATTTGTGGATTAAAGTGTCTAGTGACACTTGTTCATTACTTTGACACAAGTTTCATCAAGTTGTCTGTATCAGATTTCAACTGTTTTGTTTTTTAATCCTTTCTTTTTGCGGTTAAACGGTCCATTGGAAGCTAAATTTTACGACAACTGCTCATATTTATTCCCGACGACTGTGTATTTTGTGTTTGGTTGCTTCATCTTCTCCCCTTTCTGTTATCCCGTCGTCCATTTTAGAAAAATAAAATGATTATATTGTCCCACTGTACTACAATTCCATCGTTTTTTTGTGTAGCTGTAAATTTTTTTTGGCAACTGTACGTAATGTACCACCGTAAAACATTTCATCGCTTTTAGTCTATTGTAATTCCCCCATTTTTTTTAAACGGCTCGATCTCCTGGTTGACACATGGTGTTTGTGTAAATTGGCAACATTGTTAAATTTTCATCGGACACATTTCTGGATTTGTTAATCTAATTCCAACTCATCTTAACTATATTTTCTACTTATCTTAGACCATCCCCAAGCATAGGTTACGCTAATTAGGTTGCGATCCGATTTTACTTTTAATCCCACTTTAATTATCTTGATCTACTTTCACCCTTCCTCAATCAGAAGGTCACGACCTAGGTTATCAACCCAATCATTTTTCACTTCACAACATTTCTAATCATTTTTCACATTCTCTACTCCATTTTTTGTCTCTCTTGTCCAATTATTTTTTCTAACCTATTATAAATCTACTTATGTTTTTCTAATTATTGTGAATATCTTAAAAAAATAAAAAGTACCCCAATATTTGACGGCTATATTAATCTTAAGGCGTACATTACGAAACTAATATTAAATAACAATGTTTTTATTTCGAAAAGTGATTAGACGATTTCATTAACAATAAAAAATAATTGATAAACGGTTTTATAGAATCGACCCGTCAAAGTTTAAAGACAAATTCTCATTTAAGACGACCACTATCCGTCTTAAACTTAAGACGAGTCAATATCTACCCCATGATGATAATAAACAAAAGACTTTTGCTATTTTCCAAGTCAATAAACGGTATAATTTGTGTCGTCTTAAGCAAAATTTAACCGAACCCAGCCCACTCCCACAAACCCCATCCACTTGTTCATCTCACAAAATGACTACCCAATCCATTTGTTCATCCAACCCACTCCCACAAACCAAATCAAACACATTCCAAAACCCCCAAATCGATCAGATCGATGATCTTAACCGCTCTTTTCAAACTCCATTATTTATTTTTTTCTCAAGCATCCTTGCTCACCCATACCGTCATCTTGATTTCGTCTTAATTACTCAATCAACAACAAATTCTTAATCAATAAACCAAACTCTATTGTTTTCCTCCCAGATTTTGATTTTCTTAGTTTCAACTTTCACCCATATCTTCATCTATTATCTCCTGTGTTTCCAAGGTTTCATTTTTTCATCAACTTTGTTAAGTCTTAGATTTCGATTTTATTGTCGATTTCTATATTGGTAATTTATAGCTTGTGAAATTTTAATTTTTTCATCTTAAAGTGTAGAAGTTCTAATTTGTTGATGTAATTAATTTGGTACTTTTTAGAGAATTAAAAGTTGATCAAAATATATCAAACTTGATTTCATTTTGTTAGAAAATTAAAAAATAAAACCCTTTTATATATGCTCATATTTTGTTGTAGGACAACAGAATTAAGTTGTTACAAGTTGTTAAGTCAGTTTGTTAAGTCGGTTAGAAGGTTGTTAGCTGTCATGAGCTGGCAATTAGTTGTCATTTGTCAAAGTTTGTTATAAATACCAGAATAGTTGTAACAAACAATTCATTCAATCATAATATACATTTCTCAATTCTTCTCTACTTTCTCCTTCTTCTATCTCTCTCTAAACTATCTCTAATTCTTCTATAGTTCTTCAGTCAATATAATCAAAGTTGAGCTTGGCTCCTTGATTATTGTGGTTGAATTACAGTATATCTGGGTTACTGTAACATTGGTATCAGCTTGTTTAATCCTGGCGCCAAAAACACGAACAAAGAAGGCAATGGACGATCAAATCAAGGGTTTACAATCACAATTGGCTGCACAATCACAACATACAGAGAAATTGGAGATGCAATTTTCTCAAATGATGGCTACGATGCAGGGTATTCAGGCTTCCTTAAAGGACGTACCCATTCTCAGTTCTTCTACCAATTCCCTTCAAAATTCCTCTGAAACCCATTCTTCAAGGCCTCTAGGGTATACTCCTAAACTTGAATTTCCAGTTTTTGATGGTTCTAATTCATCTATGTGGGTGAAGAAATGTGTTCGCTATTTTTCTTTGTGTCAAATTGGTGATGAACAAAAGGTTGATTTAGCATCTTTAAACATGGTGGATAAAGCAGAAACTTGGGTCACTAGCTATCTTGCTATTCATAAAGGAGTTTTTTGGGATGAATTTGTTGTGGATTTGCTAGCAAGATTTAGGGACGAATCTTCTCATAATATTGTTGAAAAATTTAATAGATTGCATCAAAGGGGATCCATAGACACATACATTGATGAATTTGAGGCCTTAAAAGGCTTAATGATGCAAAGGAATCCTTGTTTAACTGCTGAATATTTCTTGGACTGTTTTGTTGGGGGACTTCAAACATCTTTAAAGCCTTTTGTCAAAACCTTTAAACCCACATCTATGGCGGAAGCTATTGATTATGCGAGATTACATGAGGATAATCTTGCTGCCACCATGAACCCACCATCAAACTATCCTAAGACAAATACAATTTCTTCTGCTGTTTCATATACTTCTCAAAAACCACCTGTTTCTTCTGTGGGTTCCAGATTTAATTCCAGAACTTACATTCCTGCCTCGGTCAGGGCTGAAAAAATGGCTAAAGGGGAGTGTTATTATTGTAACAAACCTTATGATAAGAACCATAATTGTCAATTTAAAAAGACTCAGTTGTTTACAGTGGAGGTTCTTGGAGAGGATTGTTTTGAAGAGGAGTTGGTGGATTTTGAGGATGAGGAAAAGGCTGAACAGTCAGTAGATGAACAATTATTGAATGAACCATGTATTTTTATGAATGCTCTGTCTGGCAGTCAGAGTTTTCAAACTATGAGAGTGGTGGGTAAATATGGGAAGAAACCATTTCATATCTTGGTAGATTCAGGTAGTACACACAACTTCATGGATATAAACTTGGCTAATAAACTAGGGTGTCAGCTGGAAAGGATACCACCCCAAGCAGTAGCTGTGGCTGATGGAAATCACTTGGCATGCCAGTATATTTGTAAAACATTTACTTGGGATCTGCATGGCCAAAGATTTATCACTGATGTGTTGTTGATTCCCTTGGGAAGCTGTGATATGGTGTTGGGGGTACAATGGCTAAGCACACTAGGGCCTGTCCAATGGGAGTTTAAAAGGCTTGTTATGGAGTTTAAGTGGAAAGGAAACTTAGTAAAGCTGCAAGGAGTGCCATTAACTCAGTTTAAGGTGCATCAAGGAGAGATATTAGGAGAACTGGTATCCCAATCATCTCAGTTGTGTTTACTCCAATTAGTATCTTCTGATACTAACCTGGATATGTGGTTTAATCATTTATCCATGATCACAGACTCCCCAGATCAGGGTAATTACCCTGAACTCAATGCCCTTCTAACTAAGTACCAAGAGGTCTTTTCAGAACCTAAAGGTCTTCCACCTTCCAGAGGAGTGTTCGACCATAGAATACCATTGGAACCTGGTACACCTCCAGTCAGCATTAGGCCATACAGATACCCATTAAAACAAAGAGATATCATTAAGAAATTGGTGGAGGAGATGTTGGCATATGGTATTATTCAGAATAGCAGTAGTCCCTTTGCATCACCTGTAGTTTTGGTGGGTAAGAAAGATGGAACTTGGAGGTTATGCATTGACTATAGACAGCTCAATAAAAGCACAATTAAGGACAAATTTCCAATCCCAGTAATTGATGAACTCATTGATGAATTATCTGGGGCTAGGATATTCAGCAAATTAGATTTAAGGGCTGGTTATCACCAACTCATGATGAACAAGGAAGATGTATACAAAACAGCCTTTAAAACCCATGAAGAACATTATGAATTCTTGGTAATGCCCTTTGGATTGACAAATGCACCTGCCTCCTTTCAGGGGTGGATGAATTCTGTGTTTAAAAAACTACTAAGGAAGTGTGTACTAGTATTCTTTGATGATATACTTGTGTATAGTAGTTCACCAGAAAAACATTGGAAACATTTGGAGGAAGTTTTCCAATTGATGCAGTATCATAACATGTCAGCAAAAGCATCCAAGTGTTCTTTTGCCATGAAGAAAGTTGAGTATTTGGGTCATTTTATTTCTGGCCATGGAGTTGAGACATATCCTAAGAAGATCTAGGCTGTTGCAGATTGGCCAAAGCCTACTTCAGTCAAGGATGGAGTTGAGGAGTTTTTTAGGGCTGACAGATTACTACAGGAAGTTTGTTAAATCTTATGCAGTGGTTAGCAGGCCCCTCACTAATCTTTTAAAGAAGGGAACATTTCTTTGGACCCCAGAAGCCACTACTGCATTTGACAAACTAAAGGTAGCATTGACTTCTGCTCCAGTACTTGCAGTCCCAGATTTTTCTAAACCCTTTACTGTTGAAACAGATGCTTCAAATGAGGGTATAAGAGCAGTCCTCATGCAAGAAGACCACCCCTTAGCCTATATTAGCAGGGCTTTGGGTCCTAAATGGCAAAGGTTATCAGTGTATGAGAAGGAGTTGCTAGCCATTGTGTTTGCTGTTCAAAAATGGGAACAATACTTATCAGGTTAACATTTTGTCATTAAAACTGATCAGAGGAGTCTCAAATGGCTACTCCAACAGAAGATTTCTACCCCTTTCCAACAATTTTGGTTATCCAAACTCATGGGGTTCAGCTATGAGATTCAATACAGGAGTGGGAAGGAAAACCTTGCAGCTGATGCTCTATCTTGAGTTCAGGGTTCAGAAATCTTAGTTATGGCAATATCAGTTGTTTCTTCTGATTTAAAACAACTGATAGAAGGAAGCTATGCCTCAGATAACTACTTATCCAACATCCTTCAGAAAATTAACTTGCAACAAAATGTTCCACATTATACACTACAAGATGGCCTACTAAGGAGGAATGGAAGAGTTACAGTAGAGAATGATGGAAATCTGAGAAAACAAATACTGCAGTGGCTTCATGCCTCTGGAGAAGCAGGAGTGCAAGACATTCAGGAAGAGATATTACTCTTAAACGATTCAAAGCTATCTTCTATTGGAAGGGAATGATCAGAAATTGTGTTATTTGTCAAGCAGCCAAAGCTGACTGTGCAGCTTATCCTGGACTACTCCAACCCCTACCTATACCTGAAGAGGTTTGGGTGGACATTTCCATGGATTTCATCACTGGCCTACCTAAATCTAAAAGGAATGAGGTGATATTTGTAGTGGTTAACAGACTAAGTAAAGGAGCTCATTTTATGGCCTTATCTCACCCATTTACAGCTGTCCAAGTAGCTCAAGCTTACTTAGACAATGTATTTAAGCTTCATGGGTGGCCCAGAAGCATTGTGAGTGACAGAGGTTCAGTGTTCCTCAGTCAGTTCTGGCAAGGCCTGTTTTCTATTGCAGGGACTGAATTCAAACTTTCCTCTTCTTATCATCCACAAACGGATGGACAAACTAAAGTTGTGAACAGATGTTTAGAAGCTTATCTCACATGTGTGTGTGGAGATACCCCAAAAGAATGAAACATGTGGTTACCTCTAGCGGAATGGTGGTTTAATACTCATTATTGTACTGCTACATGAAACCCCTTATGAAGTAATATATAATCAACCTCCTCCTTTACACCTGCCCTACTTACAAGGAGAGCATGATATTGAGGCTGTGGACATGTCATTACAAAAAAGGGAACACATGATTCGGTTGTTGAAAGAAAGACTGCTGAAAAGTCAAAACAGAATTAAACAATTGGCAGAAAAACATAGATCAGAGAGAGAATTTCAGATTGGAGATTGGGTTTGGCTCAAACTCCAACCTTATAGATAGACATCTGTGCAGCAGAAGGCAAATCAGAAGCTAGCTCACAAGTATTCTGGTCCTTTTCAAGTTGGGGCCAAATTTGGGAGGGTTGCATATAAATTGAAACTTCCAAACACATCTAAAATTCATGATGTCTTTCATGTATCTCAGCTTAAGAAGTTTGTGGGAGTTTTACCTATGGCTATACATATTTTTACTTGGCTTCAAGGACAATCAACAGATACTGTTCTGCAATCGGCTGCCATACTAGAAAGGAGGACTGTCAAATTTCAAAATGCAGCTCAGGTGCAATATTTGGTTCAATGGGAAGGGTTTGCTGACTTTGAGGCTACATGGGAACCTGCTATTGCTTTTGAGGAAATATATCCTAACTTTGCTATTCTAGGAGTTAATTGTGACTTGAGGACAAGTCAGTTTTGAAGGAGGGAAATATGTTGTAGGACAACAGAATTAAGTTGTTACAAGTTGTTAAGTTAGTTTGTTAAGTCGGTTAGAAGGTTGTTAGCTGTCATGAGCTGGCAATTAGTTGTCATTTGTCAAAGTTTGTTATAAATACCAGAATAGTTGTAACAAACAATTCATTCAATCATAATATACGTTTCTCATTTTTTCTCTACTTTCTCCTTCTTCTATCTCTCTCTAAACTCTCTCTAATTCCTCTATAGTTCTTCAGTCAATATAATCAAAGTTGAGCTTGGCTCCTTGATTATTGTGGTTGAGTTACAGTATATCTGGGTTACTGTAACATATTTTTTATATTTTAATTTAATGTACAATTTTCAATTAACTGTAATTGTAAACTAGTTCTTCAAAACACTTAATTTTGACAGAACTGGCAGAGGAAGAGGCATGGGTGAGCTTGACCTTGTCCTTTTTTTTGTACCCAACCAACCAGAGCATAACATGTGTCAGGTTATGAACTGGGTCATCTTCAACAAAAGAGGTTAATTGGTAATCTAGGTCATGCTAATTTTGTTCTTAATATGTAATTAAGGTGACCTAGTAATGAAATCAAACTGTCAGATGAATTATGTGAGGCAGTCTTTTGATAGTTTGATGTGAGAGATCCAATTACAACTGAAATTGCGTAGTGCTTGAGGTTAGAAAGAAGAGAGGTAGTACATGTACATAATTGATACAATAAGTCTTGCTTGTGACGGGGGATCTGTCGCAAGCTTGCGACGGATCAAATATCCCTCACAAAAAACAAGTGGCAAGGAAAGTGGGGTGCTTCATTTTCACCCCACTTGCCCCCCACCCCCCACTTGCTCTTTGTGATGGGATTTGACCGATCGCAAACTTGCGACGGGTCGGTCCGTCACAAATGAGAATTTGTGTAATTGATATTTGAAGCTTATAGGTAGCACGGACACTTCTCTTTACTAGCCGTCCCGTGTTGGACACACGGACACCTATAAACAAGGAATGAGAGGTCGAAAAACTAAAAAAGATTGATTAGAAGATGAATTTGGGTGGAAAATGAGAATGAATTATAGTTAAAATCAAATTTTACCTTCAATTATTTACATTTAATATCAAATACTAATACAAAATAAAATCGTACCTTATTTGTAATTGTAAAATATATATTTTATTAAATTTAAATGGCGTGTCCCGTGTCCTGAATTTCACGAGATGTCGTATCACGTGTCCGTTTCGTGTCCGTGTCCGTTTTGGTGTTACCTAGGGAAGCTTTACAATCTTACCAAGTTACATTTTATATTTAATAGTGGGAGCTTTTCGATGAAATCCCTCTATAACTAAAAGAATAAGAGAACTATAAGTTTTCCCGCTTAAATCTCCTAGTAAAGATTGGATCTTCATTAAATGATCTTTCTCTAAAAATATTATGTAAAAATTAGGCCCACATTTGCTTATATCATGTCTCGCCTTACAATACTAAAAAGTGTGCAATATGAATGTTGTTGTACAAGAAATGACAGATCTTTTTCTATTAGCAGTATAAGATTTCTTTTTCTTTTTCTTTTTTTTTTACCTAAAAAGACAGTATCACCGTATGTCCATCTTACTTTATAATTTGTGGTATTAAAATAAGTAAATGATCTAGAAGATGAAAATTTGATTTTCGTAACGTCTTATACTAACTTGATTTTTATATAAAAGTCGATTTTTATATATGAAAATAAGTACTCTTTCCTTTCATTTCTTCCCTCTTTCTTTTTTGGGTAAGTCGGGTTTTCTTTCCTCTTTCCTTTTTTAATTGTGGGGTTGTGTGTTTTGTGTGGTTCAGATTCATTTGTGTTGGATAGTATATTTTGTGTGGTCCAAATCTATTTTCTTAATTCTTGTTCAAAAAGGAAAGGGTAAGAAATGAGTGAATATGAGGGAATATATAAAAGTTGATTTTTATAAAAGTCTTCTACATAAAAGTTCGATAGGACAAATTGTAATGAAATACAATTTTTTAACGCAAATTGAAGGGTAGACGAACGATTTTAATTTTTAAAAAATATTATCTATTTAATACCTATATATGAATCATTTTTTCACATCAAACCGTCTCACACCGTAAGACATTCTCACGCAATATGTTATGCCATTTTAATTACTGAAATCTCTATACAACATAACTTAAAATACCGTGCATTCGCACGGGATCTGCACTAGTACTAAAGTAATTGATTAATGATATTCATCAAACTAATATGAAAGTGTTTTTGGCCACCTGATGTTTAAATAACAACAGTATGACTTAAAAGATCGTGCATACAAATTACATTATTGTAAGAGAAATTACGATTTCCTATTAATTGACTACAGAAGATAAGAAGTAGGGTAACAACAATATGTTGGTGAGTACGGTAGCTTGGACTTAGGCTTCTTCATGCACGACATCTCCATGGAGCGAGACTCCCAAAGACCCACGAGACATTTGCTCGGACGAGTGACGGAAACAAGATGAACTTACGCCATGGTTTCGTAGAAATGAAATGTTGAAAGCAAAGCAAATAGACTTGCCTCTAGTGGAGAACAAACTCCTACATCTTGAAGAACCAACTAGACAGACCAAGTACCCAAAAAGCCACACCAGCAAACGGACCAATACACAAACAACTCCTCAACCAAACACCTGGCAAATAACACCACAAGAACTGTAAATGATCGTCTAGTAACCCTGTAACCGTCTCAGATGTAAATGGTCACATTTCTAGGTTACATACTTACATCGACCATAAAGTGGTCATATATGGCGGAAAGCTTCAGTCAGAAATGACCGTTAAAAATAAAACTTACTGTTCTTATTTATAGGAGAGGTGGTTGTAGATCTTATCTCCTAAAATAAGAAAAGAAAATATTAAAAATAATACTAGAATATCTTTTGTTAGCCTTATTATTGATGAGATAACCTCTTCTTTTTCAAGTAAACTAGTTTTAAGCCCGTGCAAAATTGCACGGGTATGTTTTTGAAGACTGATATAACAATAGTGTAATCTATAATCGCTACATCAAAAACTATATTTTTAGCCAACTTTTTTATAAATATAACTTTCCTAACATAAATAATCAATTTAGTTTTCTAAATTACCGTGTAGAAAGCACAACTTTCATTTAAATATTTATCTTTTTATAGTAATAACTATATAAGTTTGTTTTTAATACCCGTGCATTTGAACGGATTGCAAAAAGAGTTTTGCCTTTATTTCCAACATGTGGAAGTATTTGGCTCATCTTAAGTTTAAGACGGATATTGTCCGTTTTAAGCAATACTGACTGGTTCAAAGGGGTAAGGACATTGCCTCGTAAACAGTTCACCTCGCGTCCTCGCCTCATAAACCCGTTCAATAATTTACTGGTTAGTTTTATAAGTTTGTTTTTCATACCCAATTGTAATTCAAAAAATGGAAATCATATGCAATTAATAATGTAATTTACAAATGAATTGTCATATGTTTAAACCATGGTGAAATTAGCAAGCATTTTACATTCAGAAACACCGATATAGTAACTCTATATTCAAATGAAAAGCTTTTAAAATATGTTTAGAAATATTATGGTTGATATCAAAAGAATTACGATATACAAATAAAAGTCACTAATTTAAAAAATTATTCTTAAATACCATTATTAGTAATTAAATAAAAGTTAAAATTAATATTAAGATGATTATTTTTGCATTTATACTATGTCACTTTGTACAGGAAGATTACTTTTAAAGCTAACACGAAATTGGAAGTCAAAGAAAAAAAACTGTATTTTTGCTTTTGTATACACTGACGTGGATCAACCACAAAGCAGCAAATGTTCCTGTTTTAATAGACTTAAGATTTTCCATAAAATAAGGAAAGTTTATCTCATCAGAATATCACGTCAAAACGGATATTGCATGAATATATCTTCGAAAAGCCTTAATTAAATATTTTTAATCGTTATTAGGATTATAGATACGAAGTTTCTATTATTAATGTCATTATGTTTACAAGTTAGTATATTTCCAAGTCAGCCATCCTAAACGAGTCAGGAGGCTTTCATTCTCTCTTTCCTTGTATTTTTTTATACCGTACAAAAAATAATCTATTGTTTTTTTTTTAGAATACTAACTTGAAAACATAATAATATTAGTAATAGATACATTGTATCTATAATCCTAATAATCGTGTTGTTATGAACTGTGTTGGACTGAACCGTCTTTAGGACTGTTCAATACAGATACATAGAGTTAACTCAAGACTTGCACCTTTTCAATAGTTAGACTCAAGGGCTAAGACTCGAACAATACTTCAAACTTCTTTCATGCCTTGTTAACCCATCACATTTCATGTCTACCCAACAAAGATTAGTCAAGAGGGAAATGAATGATTAAAGACTTATCCTAATCAACTAAATGGCTCAACATTTTTCGACGGGTGGGTTTAATTGAAATCCTTAAACCCCCATTGAAAACGCCACTGTAAGGAAGTTGCAATTCAGAAAGGCCAAATAAATTATTGAAAGGTTTTTAAATTAAAATTATATCATTCCTCAGAAGTTTAACACTAAACGAGCTACACTCATAGCTCATAAGTCACAAAGGAGTAGTAGATGTTTGCTACGTTTCCATGTCTATGAGTCTGATCCGAGTATTTGCCTTTTTGGTTAACTAGTCTTCTTTAAAGTTGGTATGTATCTTAAGATTAAAACGGAGTAATTATCATTTTACATGATGACATATGTATTGTGTAAATAGAGCAAATCTTTTACTTTTTAGTATACATTTTGTTTTTGTTTTATTTATACCACATGGATTTTGTCATGAACTTATAACAAATATATCCGGCTTAAACGATAATTTCTCCCATAATTTGGGTAGCAAAACAAAGTATTCACTACTCATGGTTGTTAGTAAGATTAGACGAATTAGTTGAAGGATATCGTTGCCGATTCAGCAAAGAGTCGTAACTCGTAACTCGTAACGAATCTTAAACGTGAACTCAATAAACATTAGGAACTACTCCGTAATAATTAACTACTTCTTGCTCGTACGTGAGTGGATGACCAATACAAAACCAATTCAATAATCTGAGTGCAGTCAGTGAACGTCATACCCGTCTCTCGTACCGTCTCCTTTCCTAAACCATGGCATATAAGATACAACCAAATCCCATTTTCCAAACACCCCGTTTCATTTTTAGACTGCCTAAATCCCAAATTCCGACCTCCTCTTGCGAGAGCTATTAAGGCATTGGGGTATGCCGGGCAACTAGTATTTATAGCTTGGCAGGAGAACTAAAATTTTAAAACCTTTTCCTGGCGTAGTTAGCAGGTTGGCATCGTTCCGCCACAGGTATCAATGGAGTTAGCAGGTTGGCATCATCGTCTAAGCCACAAAAAAATGCTCTTCTTTATTGGATCAGTACTCCTTATTTCAATAGCTATAGCTCTTCATCTTTCTCCTTACTTTCCTTCACCATTTGCCTTATTTCCTACTTCAGTAGCATCATCTTCTTCAACTTTAGTTGTTCTTGATGACAATCCTGAATCTTGCATCAATTCACTTTATAACATCCAATGGACTAACGACACTCGTCTAAATTCATCCAAATTTTCATGGAAATGGGCAGATGATAATGAAAATGTAATGGGCTGTGACTATCAGAAATTGAATAGCAGTGATATGGGTGATCTGCTTAATGGGTCTTGGGTTATGGTGGCTGGTGACTCACAAACTCGACTTTTTGTGCTCTCGTTCTTGGAATTACTACTGAGTGAGGAAGAAATGGCGGATGTTAGAAAGGATTCGAAGTGGGGTGACTATCACTTGGATGTCAATCGACTCGGATTAAAGGTAGATTTCAAGTTGGCACCTTTTGGTACCAATTTGAATGATTTGGTAGCAGAATTGAGCAGGAATAATACTACTCCTGATGTGTTTGTCATGGGTTATGGAATTTGGAATATGCTTCATATTACAAATCCAACACATTATCGTAATTCCTTGCGGGTGTTGAACCAGGCTATAACATCATTCCTAGTTCAACTTTCGCCCAAGACGCAACCTCATTTGTTCTGGTTAAATATCCCAACATTGATAAATCCGTTGTTCAATACCGAGAAGAAGAAGGAAAGGATGACGGATGTAATGCAAAAGGCGTATTATCAAGAGCTAAATAGTAGTGACATCTTTCGCCCTGGTACTCCTTTTGTGTTGCTAGACCTCAAGTCCTTGAGTGGGAGTTGCGGAGTCGAGTGTACGAAAGACGGAATTCATTATGACACGGCTGTATATGATGCTTCCGTTCAAATATTGCTAAATATGTTGATCAGCCAATCTCAACACAAAGTATAGAAATTCATCGTGTAATTGGAGTACATAATTTTGTTTAAGACTGAAAGTCTTAAAAATAAAAATAGAAACTAGCATTTCTGATGGATTTTGAGTTATATTCGTTAGCTAGAGCTTTGATTTCTCATTGCACAATCGTACTTGCGTCGAAATTTGGTTCTTCTTTGACCGTCCTTGAGTTGTCTTGAAGACGGAACACTTCAAATAACTGTTACATTAATTTAGTCGTATCCAAGATGACCGATGCGAGTATCTGTCACGCACTCATGGCCAAGGCGTTTAGCTGACAGCCGATTCTAAGAAACATAGACCTTATTTACTGTAATGAGAGTATAATGGTCATTTAATTATGCACTTAACAATACATGAAATAATCACGAGAATAACTAAACATTTGTCAATTCAGATAAACAGTGAAACATTGGTATATAGTAGTAAGAACATTTACTTAAGCATAGTAAATTCACAAGGAGGACATTGCACTACTCAATCAAGGCCAATAAAAACTACCTTCTCAAACTACGGCGATTAATATACATATATGTATCTATCTTTTAAACCGTAAGCCTTGAAGTTTAAACTAACTAATGGAAAGAGGTAGGATGAAAAGAGCAGAAAACTGACTTGTTTCTCCTCATGAACAAGAATGAATCACTGGGATATTTACTCAAATTGCTTTCCTTCATAAGTTTGGCCGAAAACCCAACTCTTCGGAGCAACATTGTAAGAAATGAGAGTAGCTCCATCACTAGTAGTAACCTCAAATGAAAGAGACTGTTTTTTCAAATCAGCATTTAATATCCAATTTTGTCCCCAACTCCTTGACATCGGAAGCCATCCCGTCAACGATCCCTTAATGTTTACTCCTTCAATGTCACCCACACCCGCAACATTGCTGATAAGTACCGACATAAATACACCTGATCCATCAATTGCAAACCGAATTCCTCCTTCCTTTCTGCATCTTATCCTGTTAAACAATGAAAAGGGCAAATTCTTCAATTTCTGGTTCATGAGGAGCAACATGTCTTTTGTAGATTCAGTGAAAACTCCAACCCACTGCTCATGAATAACATTCACATCAATCCTCCTATTTGTTTAAGGCACCAAGAATATTGAACCTTCTAAGCAATAATATTTAACATGCTCTATGGTTATATTGCTCTGGAGTATGTGCAAAACCTAAATAAAGTGTGTGCTTCTTATATTGTGAAGTAACCAAAGATTAGCTATACCTTCGGTTTGAATAACCCTTATTCCCAACATACTTGTCATTTTAAACGTAGGAAGACTTTGAGGTATTAAGGTCATGTTACTGAATTGTATCGACTACAATTATTAAGGTTTAAGAAGTGCTAGAGTTGTGTGTAATGGTAAAGCCGTACTATTCCAATGACTGGTTCTACATTGGACTCGGAGAAAAGCAAAAGAAAACCCCAAGAGACGACCCGGGTAAGCTGTAGCAAACAGTTTTAGCACAATGTCAAGGAAATTCGTCGTTTGAGAACAAATCTGGTAGAGATACGTCGAAAGAGATGTTTAGGGATAAAAAAAGTAGCATAACAGAAATATTCAAACCCAAGGTAGCAGCTTATAATGTTGAACTAACATGTACGGATTTTGGAAGCGCTGACCTTGCATCTAGATAGATAAGTTGCCTGGACATGGTCAATTTTTTCTAGCCTAAGTGGGTCTGTTGAGTCTTGACTCTAATCCTTGGTGACAACATATCAAAGCCTTGCTGTGCAAGGCTTGAATGGTTCCATATAAGGAGAACAGAACACAAGAAGGCAGCTGCAAGGTACAGTAACAAAGGATATATCTATTTTTTTGGCTGGTGAAGACCTTTCTTTAGTAAGTTTGATCCCACGGGTATATTAGAGAATGATTAGCATAATCATTCTATCATATATTTTGTATATTCTGTATATCATTAGTCAAAGATTAGGATAGTCACTCCTTGTTATAAGCACTAACTTAGGTAGCTAATGATAAATGAACCATCTCAACCAAAATCTTACTTGTGTCAGGTTTTTCCACTTGATGAGTTTGTGAGATATTGGGGGATGGCAGGGTTTGAACACGTGACCTTCGGTCACTCTGGCTTTGATACCATGATAGATGAACCATCTCAACCAAAACCTTAAGGTTATGGTTGAGGCCCATATATTATAGTTATATTCTATTATCTAATCCCCCAATTCTAGGCAACAATATATTGTTATGCAGTATATATTGATGTACTCCCAATAATGTAATTATCAGAAAATAATAAAGCTCACATGGTATCAGAGCCAGTGTGACCGAAGGTCACAAGTTCAAACCCTGGCAGCCCCCAATATCTCACAAACTCACCAAGTGGAAAACCTGCACATGGTATGGAGGGCCTGTGCACTAACCACTCTTCAAGCCCAATGGGCACTTGAGTGAGAGGACATAATAGAATATAACTATAATATATGGGCCTCAACCATCACCTTAAGGTTTTGGTTGAGATGGTTCCATGGAAACTCAATTCAATGCTCTAATAACCAACAACACCTGGGAACTTGTACCTCCATATCCCGATCAAACATTGTGGGTTGCAAATGGGTTTTCCGCACCAAATACAACCCCGATGGAACAATTCATAAACACAAAGCCCGCCTTGTCGCCAAAGGCTTTCATCAAAGACCCGGATTGGACTATAACGAAACCTTCAGCCCCGTCATAAAGCCTGCTACGGTCCGATTGTTGTTAAGTCTTGCCGTAACCAGGAATTGGTCCTTCGTCAACTGGATATCAATGATGCGTTCCTCCAAGGCACACTCACCGATATGGTTTACATGGCCCAACCTCGTGTTTTGTTGACTCTCGTAATCCGTCACATGTCTGTCGTCTTAAGAAAGCTCTCCGAGCCTGGTACACGGAGCTCCACTCCTATCTTCTTGCCTCGGGATTCCGCAACTGGACCTCTGACACTTCCCTATTTATTTTCAATGGTACTAATGATTTATTTGTGCTTGTCTACGTTGATGATATAATTGTAATAGGTGCTTGCCCCGACAAAGTTGCCTCCTTCATTACATCCCTTGCACAACGCTTCTCCCTCAAGGACCTTGGCCCCCTTGCCTACTTCCTCGGGGTTGAAGTTCAACCGTGTGCTAATGGCCTATTTCTCATGTAGCACAAGTACACCACTGATCTGCTAACACAAGCAAACATGCTTGATGCTCACCCTCACTCAACTCCCATGGACTCCTCTGTCAAGCTTCGTCTCGGTGAAGGTTCCCTTCTCGACACTTGCTCCAACTGAATTCCGTGCACTAGTAGGGAGCCTTCAATACTTGTCCCTCACGCGTCCAGACATCGCCTATCTGTGGGCAAGCTTTCCCAGTTCATGCATCAACCTACCACGTGCCACTGGTCCGCTTTAAAAAGACTCCTTCGCTATCTAGCTGGCATGGCTGCTCACGGCATCACTTTTTATCACAACTCGCCTCCCCTCTTACTGTTCATGCCTACTCTGACTCCGATTGGGCAGGTAATCCCGACGATCTCACTTCTACCGGTGCTTATCTAGTGTACCTTGGTCGCACACCCATCTCTTGGAGCTCAAAGAAACATCGCACCGTTGCTCGATCTTCCACTGAAGTCGAGTATCGACTAATTGCAAACGCCATGGCCGAGCTTACTTGGCTTGGTAACCTCCTCCAGGAACTCGGCATCACTCTGTCGACCCCTGCCATCTACTGTGACAATCTTGGAGCAACCAGTCTTAGCGCCAATCCTGTGTTCCATTCCCGCATGAAACATGTTGCCCTTGATTACCACTTTATTCGAGAGAAAGTTCAGTCCAACCTTATGCGAGTAGTCACAATTGCAAATGACGACCAACTCGCAGACGCCCTCACAAAAGCTCTGTCCCGGTCCGGTTTGAAATGCTTATGTCCAAGATCGGACTTACCTCCCGGCCGTCCGTCTTGCGGGGGGATATTAGAGAATGATTAGCATAATCATTCTATCATATATTTTGTATATCATTAGTCAAAGATTAGGATAGTCACTCCTCGTTATTAGCACTAATTTAGGTAGCTAATCCCCCAATTCTAGGCAACAATATATTGTTATGCAGTATATATTGATGTACTCCCAATAATGTAATTATCACAAAATAATAAAGCTCACATGGTACACGGGTTCTTTGTAGCGGGCATGGAAGACGGAGATTTGTCTTGATAAGTGTGTGGTTGGGGGAGGGTGGAGGCAACTCATGATCGAGATTCTTATTTTGGAACAATCCTAATCAAGGTTAGGCAATTATATTTTGTGTGCGGACTTGTACACGATTTACGCATTATCTATGTTTTTTATATGTAGCATTTAAAATTGGTGATGATTATCATTTGTGCTAGGACTTTGTTTTGGTTTCCCATATTATTATAAATTTTTGACTTTGTAAATAATTTGGGAGGGCTGACTGATACTACGTTAGTAACATTGTTACAATGAGTTCTCTTTTTCGTTTTTGGTTTTACATACATATTAAAAAGTTAAGCCCTCGCTTTTCAGCCTAAAATTTCGTGTCATCTTATTATTTGCATGTTGGTGCTTCCGAAATATACATATGAGCGATTGACAAAAATTTCATAAATAGGCGCTATCCTTTGAAATATGAATAGTTCCCCTAAATAGTCACGGATATTCACAACATTTAGATTAAAAAGAGGAATATACTCATCTTTATTCTTCACCATAAGAACCGCGTAAGAATTGTCAATTCTCTCCGTTAACATACAAACTAGTCCTACTTCCCTTATTTCTAGAGAGCTCAACAATGCAATTCTCATTAGTCTGCTTCATCACATGTTAATTACACTAACCAAAAACCAAATGAGATTTCAACCAAACACCAATCGGCCTGGTATTAAGAAGACGAATAGACCATCATTCTACCAACGTGGGACAATACATCACATATACTTCCGAATACAAGCAGCTCACAAGTTCCAGTTCAGGTTCAGTTATAGTATACAATTATACCTTTAACCTATCCGCATGCACTCACGGTAATTAACATACGTGAACCACATCATCACAATGTAAACGATCATCAACACCAAAAAGGTATTCTTAGTGAATCAAAATGTGGTATTTCAACATTGTCTTAGGTTCGAATCTCTATATCAAAATTCCGATAATTTGTTTAGCTATATCATTTCATTGGTATCCCTCACATTTTGTTCACTGTAAATTGATTGTCTAGAAGGCAAAATAGTCCGCAATGACGGTTTCAGCATTTGTTGGTCGGGGGCCAAAAATTGAGGATGCGAATTACTGCTAGAATCAGATGAAGTAAAAAAATCAATAATTTAAACTAAAAAAACTCAGCTTTTGCATTGTTCAGGATACTAGCCCCCGAGCTCAACCTGTCATATAAACACAATATCTAAAACAGGGCCTACTCAATTGTCGTCTTTGTACCAAAAGCAAACGTAAATAAACCAATCAAAACAGAAAGAAACCATACCTACGATAGTGAACAGCTACATTCCCAGCCTTCCAACTGGCAATATTCCGAAACGATTTAACGGGCAACACAAAATGGTTATTTGGAGGATTACAATTGGCACCAGCATCAGCCGAAAACCCGAAATTAGGTGAGCAATAATTGGTAACGGTAACAATAAGAGTGATTCCTGCAATGCAATTACGGGGATCATCAACACAGCTGAGCTCATAACAGGCACCACAAGCTCGACCCTTTTCGAACATGGTGCTGCTGACTGCTGTAGTGGCATTGCGGTACCCGGTTCGATCGAGGTCACCGTACCCGCATGCGCCACCGACGGCGTCGCTTGAGTCTGTGGTAGCGTGGAAGGTGGCGCGTGCGGTGGACCAGGTGGTGGTGGTGGTGGTGGAGAGTGGGAGTGTGGCGAGGAGAGTGAGGATGAGGAGTGTGGGAGTGTGAAGTGGGTGGTGTGGTGCTCCCATTTTTTGGGTTTAATTTTTTTACTTTTTTTTTTTTTTTTTTAGAGAATATTACAATTAACTCCCTTATATAATCAATTTTTTCAAACAACTCCTTTTTGTAACTTTTTATCTAAATAACCCATTTTTAAAACATGTTTTTAAACAAATCAATACCTCTTTTCTTAAATGAGACTTACATATTGAATTTTTCAGCCAAAAACTCAATTTTTTCATTCATTTTTCACTTGCATAAGATATTGAACTCTTATCTACTTCCTTAATCACAAAATAGTCCATTAAAATAAGAAACCTAACTTATAAAGTTGAGACTTGAGTGTATATGATTCGAGTGAATTAAAGATAAACTTAACTTATTATCTTTTGAGAGAGGTTTGGAACGAATATGTGGCTATGAAACTAAAGTATCGGTCTAGGAATTATGTTTTAAGAAAGGATAAGTCGGTTTTTATTAAAATAAGTCTAATTCCGGACAACAAGGCATTGAAATGTATAAAAACATGTTTTAAAAATGAGTTATTTGGATAAAAATTTATAAAAGGGAGTTATTTGAAAAATGTTTATTATATATAAGGTAGTTATTTGTAATTTACTCATTTTTTTTATAATGCTTTAAATAAAATTATCATCGTTCTAGATATGACTTAAAAGTATCAATTCATAGATTATACATCAGAGGTAACATATCTGATTATGTATTTTTTAAATTTTATAATAAACTTTTCGAGTTTTATTTTAAAGAAAATGAGTTTTTATTATAAAGTTTTTAAGCTTATTCACTTAAAACATTAAGCAAAATAAATACAAAATGGTGTTTTGGAACGAAGTATTTAATGGATTGGTTTTATTTTGTAAGTCAGTAAGTCTTGCTTGTGACGGATGGTATCCGTCACAAGCTTGCGACGGGTCGAATAGTCCCGTATTCATGGGAAGTGGTATAACCGTATAGAGAAAAGTTGGGCGGGATTTTGATTAGACTGTAGGGGATATGATATGACTAATTCACTATTCAAATCAATTTTATTACCTTCCCAATGCACATTATGACCATTCATACTCTTCCTCTCATAATTCAAATTCACTACCCTCATTCACTCGTCATTTTCACCGTTCCTCTCTCTTCACTTTCAAAATCACTACCCTCTCTTTTCACCTTTCAAATTCCAGTTAATTTATCCTTATTCATCTCATCACAAATCAACATACAACACCAAACATTAACACATTATTTGGTAACATAGGAAAGAAAACTCCAACAAAAAAAATACCACCTAAGAAGACAAATAAAGAGACACATGCAAGTGACACCGTCAAAGAAGGTATCGTCATTGATGGTTTTAATTTTAATTTTAATTTTAATTTTAATAAAAAGACACATGCACAATATTTTTGTTTTCATTAATATTTTTTAATTTATGTTTTCATTTTATTGTCTTATTTACTGTCAAAGAGGCGAGAAATAAACCGACGTCACAATTAACTTCTCAAAGGAAGAAGAAGGCACAATTAATTTTAATTTTAATAAAAAGACACATGCTACTTACATGTTGTATGTATGTTATAATTTATGACCAATATCACGTTCAATGTATACAGCAAAAATGGTTAGATGTTGCTGTTGCAAGGGTTACACGTTTTGAAGTAGTTTATAAAAGTAATATGTGTCCAAGTTGTGGTAAGTATGTGTCCATTTTTATCTAACAGTTTGGCAAATATAATTTGAGACTTCACATTCAATGTATACAACTGAAATGGTTACATATTGTTGTTGTGATGGTCACATGTGTTTTTATTGTTAACATTTTGAAATGGTTACATGTCGTGGCGGAAATGGATACATAATGTTGTTGTGGTTGTTACATGTTGTGGTTGTTGTTGCAGCATGTTGTTAGAATAGTTACATGTTGTTGTTGCAAAGGTTACACATTTTGAAGTAGTTTATAAAAGTAATATGTATCCAAGTTGTGGCAACTATGTGTCCATTTTTATCCAAGATGTTGACAAATATAATTTGAGATCTCACACTCAATGTTTACAACTGAAATGGTTATATGTTGTTGTGATGGTCACATGTTTTTTTATTGTTGACATTTTGAAATGGTTACATGTCGTAGTTGAAATAGATACATAATGTTGTTGTTGTTAACATTTGAAATGGGTTGTTGTTGTTGTTCAGATGGTCACATGTTCTTTGATTGTTAACATGTTGTAATGGTCACATGTTTGATTGTAATGGTCTCAAATTGAAATGGTTACATGTTGTTGTTGTTGTGGTTACATGTTGTTGTTGCATCACATTGTTGGAATGGTACCACATTTTGAAGTAGTTTATATAAGTAATATGTATCCAAGTCGTGGCAACTTTGTGTCCATTTTTATCTAACATTTTGGCAAACATAATTTGAGACCTCACATTCAAGTATATAACTGAAATGTTTACATGTTTTTGTGATGATCATATGTTCTTTGATTGTTAACATTTTGAAATGGTTATATGTCGTGGTTGAAATGGATACATAATGTTGCTGTTGTGGTTACATGTTGCACTTGTTGTGGTTACATGTTGATGGTGGGTGTAGACGAGCCAGAGGGGTCAAGAAATGAAAGTGGCATGCCGACTCTTGGTGGTGAAGGCGACACATGCATTGAAAGATCCGGTTTTCCTCGCGGAATTCCACGCCCTTGAGATGGTGAAGTCACCATCATTTGACCTTGGGTTGGGAGAAATAGGCGGTCCCAGAGAGGAGAACGGCGCTCCCAGGGGCAATATGATGGCGACCCGCACG
>JAIUZE010033389.1:0-30852 GCA_022085475.1 Heliosperma pusillum | reverse complement strand
TTATATTTTCAACTTTGTTAGTGTGTTATATCGATGCCATACTGTTGACGGCATTCTGATGAAATCCTTTTTAATATTGACTATCTTTTTAGGTAAAAGAGATTCTTATTGAGGAGTCAAATGTGCAACCTGTTAATAGCCCAGTCACTGTCTGTGGTGACATTCATGGCCAATTCCATGATTTGATGAAGCTTTTCCAAACAGGAGGTCATGTTCCGGACACCAACTATATTTTTATGGTACTATTTTGTAACTACTGCCTCTACGTCAAGTTCTATTGGTTAAATTGGCTTTTTTTTTCGTCTTAATAAATTTTGATTCTCATTTCAGGGTGACTTTGTTGACCGTGGCTATAATAGTCTTGAAGTGTTTACAATCCTTTTGCTTCTTAAAGCTAGGTATGCCTTTCATTCGTAATGCAAGTTTCTGTTTTGTCCATGTCATTGTTGCTGTCGCTTCCTTTCTTTAATAAATTAGTGCATAGGGCTGTTTCTTTACCATGTTTAGCCAAAGAATGCGATGAGTGCTTATGGCTAGATTGTTTCTTGTACTATTGTTGAAAAGTCGTTTTATTTTGTGGGGCTTTCAAGTAGGAAAGCGGAGTTGTGACTGTAGATTCAGCAATTGAGAGAATTCAGGAGCCTTTTAAAGGAAGGAAATTTGTCAATGGAGGGGTATCAGTAGCATCGGACAGCATTTTGTGTGGGAGAATCTCAAAATTCACTTGATTAGTGGGGTCCCTGGATTGCTTTTAACCTTGATAAAATGCTGTATGTTGTGATACTTCTAAATAGTTGATTCCTCTTAACCTTCAAATTCGCGGGAGCCCTCGAGGCACTGTGGTGATGTTGTAATGTTGTATTTCTTCTGGAGTTGACCGTCGTGTTTTTTTGTGTGTCAAGTAACTTGCCTTATGTCCTTTTCGGTCTTCTTCTTGAAGAAGTTCTACTTTAGCTCTTTGTGTATTCTTAGAATTTTTTTTAGTTCTAATATATATTTGTTGGAAGATTATGGAGCAAGTAATAAATCCGTATGCTTGAGTTCTGTATGTTTCAGTGTTGTAGACTTTTATAGTATTTTCAATCTACACTACTTCTGCGCTGAGACTCCTTGTTGATTTTTAATAATTGTCGTTGTGGTTTGTTGCCCGGTACCTCCTTTTGGCTAATAATAGAGTTGGGACTTATTTGAGAGGTTAAGCAAATTAGTCCAAAAGAATCACAGTCTGCTTAAGTTATCAGATGTGCAAAGACTATGATGCTGCGAAAATTGCGACTAATTCAAGCATGAAGTAGGTTATGTCTAATAAAGTAACAAGGAACTCATCAGGATGTTATTTTCCGAATAACCAACCTTTTTCCCATCTGGAATTGTCTTTTTAGAAAGTTAATTTAATCTTGCCTTGTTTCATGTACTCGTTAATCTGAGAAAGTAACAGTGTTTTAGGGTCTCCTCGTTAGATGATATTGTATGTATAAATCGCTTATTACTGACTTAAAACTAAAATCCGAGGAATAGGATGGAGCTGTAGTACTATTATTGTGACTGTGAGAAAGCTGTGTGGTTTAATAAGGTACTCCCACCAAAGAATCATCGAGCTCGTTGTAAACCAAATTTAAGGATTATGCATAAGTGTTTGTTGATTAGTGTATGGGTTAGTATAAGTATTAGGGTGCTTGTTTATGACTTTGTATCATGGTTACCAGATTCTCTCAAAATCCCTCCGAATCGCTATGTACAAATTGATTCCTAAGTATTTCGTATTCATATTACAACATACTATGATTTTTGGGTTAAAATATCTGTATTACATTGTTAAAAGTGCGTATCGTGTATGCATATGGCATTCGCATTGGAGCGTATAACGAATTAGGCAACCATGCTTTGTATTGATAAGATAAGTATTGTTGTATATGTACAATGCCACTGGGTTTCGTCACACTCTAATGTCTATGCTGTAGTTTTTATTTTTTGTGTCTGGGAGCGACTCTCCCTATTCATACTATCTTATTAAGGTTATGTGAGCTGTTTAGTAGCATCTATATGCATTTTGTGGATTCCTTAAGAGCTACCATTTTCCAAGAAGCATATACTCGGTAGTATTATTTAGTCTGTAGTTCTTATGAACTGCCTAACAAAGTTGTACGATGTTAATAGAATATATTTTTTTTTACAATGGTCTGGTTCTTCTTTTTTGATAGGTATCCGGCAAACATCACTCTTCTACGTGGTAATCATGAAAGCAGGCAGCTTACACAGGTGAGTTTCTACTCTGATGTTCATATATCCTTCAATCCTCATTTCATATTTTCCTTTTTGTGTATTTTTTTTCGTTTTACTATGTTTTCCATACCTCCACTTTTTCAATGCTGTCCCACCTCAAGTTGAAGTTCCATATGACAAATCATGTGGGTCGACCTCAAATCAGTTTGGGACCAAGGGGTTGGTGTTGTTGCTAGTAAGAAGCTTAGTTGTTGACTGGGGTTTTAATATATTATTCTATTGAAAGAAACATTGCAAATTGTATGGTATATATCGCCTTCTTTGAAACATGATTTATGAAGGAAGATCAACAAAGTTAGTACTAGACCTGGCAAAAGCAACCCGACCCGAATGACCCGACCCGAATGACCCGAAATTAACCCGAACTACAACACCCGAATGTGACCCGAAACCCGATTGGACCCGACCCGACCCGAACATGACCCGATCTTTCTTGACCCGTAACTAACCCGACCCGAAAATAACCCGATTCAAAATCACTCAACCCGGAAATGACCCGACAAAACATAGCATTAATTGAACCAAAAAGACTTAAAATGGCCTTTTGTATCTTATTCATTGACCCGAAAATGACCCGACCCGAAATAACCCGACCCGCTTGACCCGAAACGGACCCGACAACAAACCCAAAACCCGAAATGACCCGACCCGACCCGAATTAACCCGAAATCAACGAAAGACCCAAACTGACCCGACCCGAACTAGCCCGACCCGAACCCGATCTGATTGACCCGTTTGCCAGGTCTAGTTAGTACCAAATAAATTTGGACCAGCGAAGATCAATTAATCTAAAAATTGGAAACTGGATAGCTCAACTATCTAATGTGCTGAAAAAGAAAAAATAACATGGTTGTTCATGTTGCTAACTTTCCTTGCAATCTTACCTCTATTTTGTGCTGTAGACATTGGGTTGCTTTTGCTCAAATGGTTTTTTTAGAGAAACGGCAGACTCTTGAAGAATTGTCTTTTATATTAGGTGTTTGCTAATTTGTTTTTAGGTTATTGAGTGTGGCAAAATTCTTACCCTGTAGGCATTAAGTGAGGAAATTTGTTTTCAGGTTACTTGTTTTATGGATGAATATATCATTGTGAAATATTGGTTCTAGCGAAGGTCAATGCCTTTTGAGGAAATCGTGCTTTGTAGCTTGCACTTAGTTCGGTAAAAATTGGACAGAGACAGCTCAATAAGGCAGGTGTGGTCTGCGCCATTTACGTTAGAGATGTCTCTGTCCAATTTGAGGAATGTGAATTCGGTGAGTGAGAGAGATGGGGTCAAATTTATTGCTAATATACAATTAACACTATAGCTTGAAATGAACGCAGTGATTAAGGAGTAAATTGAAGTCTGATTAGGTCATAGCTTCCCCAGAGAGCTCTACAAGTAGGCATTATCATTTTCAACATTTTAAATTCCCTTGGTGTTCAAGAGGAAGGAGTCGGGTATGGAGGATGGGCTCATTATGCTTGATGAAAGATGATATGTACAAAGTAGTAATAGCGAATCAAACTATTTCCACTAGTTTTTTTGTACATCTATATTTTCCCTCATTTTCTGAATTATCTTTTGTGCAACTTTGAGTCATCTGTGTTCTGAATCACCTGCTGTTAACTTAAAAGAGTTTGCGCATGTATAAGAGGGCCGCTTCTCAATCGAGCTGCTAGATGCTGTAGCATAATGCTTCTGTGAGTCTGTCAATGATACAAGTGTCAAAGTCTGCGTGCTGCGAGTCCATATCCCATTCTTGGTTCCATTCATAAGCAGCTGAGAGATCTGAGCTCGTCAGCTCGAGTGAATTGGATTGCTTCACGGTGTTAGCGTTCACAAGGAATTCTTTGGGGCATCTACAATACATCTTTCTAGAAATAATGTGCATAATGAGACAGTTTCTGTAAGATAGTTATCATTCATGTCCCAAATTTGTTTATTATTAAAAGTGCAATTATTTTGTCTAGATCATGGTTGCATGGTTTGGAGTTCAGTGGTGCGAACTCCAACCTACCTGGTCCGTTCATACCGGAACGGGTTCCGTTCGCGAAACAGGACGGTGAAACCAGTGAACCTTTCATCAGAGTGTTAAGGAGGGGATGAAGAGAGTAGGATTACCTGAAATGGAAGCAGTAAAAAGAAAATAGTGGGAGCTTGGAAGCCATAGATGGAAAAGTTCCAGAAGATGATGTGTGGTTATTTTTTTTTTCAAGGTGGGGTAGATTTGTAGGGACCTGTAAAAGGTGAATCTTTTCCTTCGCATTTAATAGATAGAGAAAATGTGTTGTGGGATATGGAAAGTTACTTTTCCCCCTTTCCCTTGTAAGTGGTTTGCAGTTTAGGGGGTTACCCTCAATTTTAGGAAAAGGTGGGGACAGTAGGTAAGCACTTGGTAGATCTGGTTGAATATTTTTTTTCTCACATTTTACTTGGGTAAAGTTTCAGATGGAATTGGGGTACTTTGTTCACCATTACAATATGCTATTCGAATTAAGTTCAGGAGAGGTAGTGAATTACGAACTCGAACCGGCTCCTCAAACCAAAACTAACTACGGACCATGCAACACTGGTCTAGATATATACCTCTTCAATAAAGAAATTTTAGAGTTATGAATCCAACATGTATTCAATTGAAGGATCCTTAGGGATAGCAAATATGAAGTTATGGAGTAGATGTGTTTCTCTCGAAGGCTTCATAATATGTAGTTCTACTAGAATGTTTTTTATCAGATATGTCGTGATAGTGATATAAATATGGACATGCGTAGATTTGGTTTTAAGTTTCTGCATTAATTAATGGCTTTTTTTTTCCTCAGGTATATGGATTCTATGACGAATGCCAGAGGAAGTATGGAAATGCCAATGCATGGAGATACTGCACAGATGTGTTTGATTATTTAACCCTATCAGCAATCATAAATGGAACAGTAAGATTCTAATTCTGGTGTAGTTAGCTTCGGCACAATGTTAGGGTACTCAAAGAAAAGGGAAGTGCTTTGAAGTTAGAGTTGTATTTCGGTGTCCGAGTTAAATAAAGTTCCAAATTTTTTTGGATTGTAGTCACTATAAGATTATTTCTGCAGGAGAGTCGTTTTTTAACTTCACCTTAAAGGGGTTCCTTACATTATATTCAACTACAGCGGAAACATTTATGCAAGTAATTTCTTAGAGGAGAGAACTTCTCCTCATGATTTACAATCCCCTCCCAGGGAACTGTCTTCCATTATAAAAGTCTATTTTAGAGCACAGGTTCAAGTTGCATCTTTGTGATGAGTTGGGAGTTAAGGCTTGATGCATCATTTCCCACTTTTCAGGAGCTTCAACATGTGGATGACATTTGAAGTTCTGTATGGTGGGCTTGTGGTGGTTTTTGTTTGATCACTTTTTTTTCTGTCTATTTATCTTCTTCCCTTACCCTATGATCGTGGCAGTTATTGTGATGCGTCTAAAACAAAAAACTTGGCGCGTGTCTATCTTTCCTTTCACTTCGATATCCCATTATCTGTGACCTTCGTTTATCCCCCATTATGACTTTCCCTTCACTTCTTTTATCATCTCATTTGTGATTTGTGCAGGTGCTATGCGTTCATGGTGGTCTTTCTCCGGATATTCGGACGGTTGATCAGGTCCTGTGTTTCATGTTGGATTGTCGTAAATTTTATTTAGCAGCAAGCAAGTAGGAGTAATCTGAACTTCTTAGGTCAAGTTTAGTAGTATTTTTTGGTTTTCTTTTATGGGACTGTTTTGTCAGGCCTTTTGTGACAGCTTTATGTTTACTGTTGTTTGGAAATTTCAAGCTTTCTTTTCACATAAAATACTTCCATCATTTTGGTACTTAAGTTAGTGATTATAAGAAACTTTGAAATCGGCGTTTGCGTCCATTTTATATTTGTACATGTGTTAGTTCACTTTTTTTTATCCCATTTGTTTTTAGCATACTCCAGTTATCCAACCTTATTTTGTATTTTGACCTGTTATTTAGCAGATGAGGGTAATTGAACGGAATTGTGAAATACCTCACGAAGGTCCATTCTGTGACCTTATGTGGAGTGATCCAGAAGATATCGAAACATGGGCAGTCAGCCCACGTGGAGCAGGCTGGCTATTTGGTTCAAGAGTAACTACTGAGGTACTGGTTTGTTTTGAGTTAGCAGTTTGTGTATAATATATGGATTAATTGACTAAACGAATAATTATTTGCAAATGCAGTTCAATCACATTAACAATCTCGATTTGGTATGCCGAGCTCATCAGCTTGTACAAGAAGGTCTTAAGTACATGTTTCAAGATAAAGGCCTTGTGACGGTAAAATGCGCAGTTTTATGGTGATGTATATGCAAACTTGTGAGCTCATTTAAACCTTGGTCTCTGACGTTACAGGTGTGGTCTGCGCCAAATTACTGCTATCGTTGTGGGAATGTTGCTTCCATTTTGAGTTTTAATGACAACATGGTAAGTCATGCCCATTTCCATTTGTAAATCTCTGCACTAATTAAAGTATATTGATTTCTGACTGCATGTTCATTTTTTCTTTCGAGTCAATCATATTTCCTGGTTGCTTTCTTCTTCCGATATTCCTAATTGTAATATGGAAGTTGATAGAGTTGCCAACTACAGGGTACTAGAATGAGACGTTTTTTTGATGGGTAGTAAATTGACTGTTTGCATAATTAAATGCGTTCAATTTGTGTGTGATGCTTGTGTGAAAAATGTTGGGCTTGTATAGCTATGTTTATGTACTCACGGGGTTCAAATATTTCTCTTGTTAATTTGGAGTCCTCAGCCAAATGCTACTCAGGAAGTGGTTTATCCTTTTGGCGTTTGAGTTCCCGGCATCTGTTTGTATGAGTTGTAGTGTCAAGTGTGGCCTGATTGATGGCATCTTAAATTTTAACTATTGATAAATAATAAATTTGTTATTCGGAGTGAAAAAAGTCCTGGAATCTTCTGATAACTATGCGCCTATGCATATCCAATACTCAGCTTCTTCCGTTGGTTTTCTCTTCTCTATTTCTTTCCCTGGATATAATTGTTGGGCAATGTGCTGTCGTGTTTAACAGGAGAGGGAAGTCAAGTTCTTTACAGAGACAGAAGAGAACAATCAGATGAGAGGTCCTAGAACTGGGGTTCCGTATTTCTTGTAGAAATTGGCACTTGGAAACCAAGACACTGTATAATTATTAAATCATGTGTTTTTTTTCTTACAAAAAAAAAATCATGGATGTTAAATTTAGAGCCGGATTGAATTCTTTCCAAGATGTTAGTTTCTCAGTTAAAAGCTTACCTCAGCTCCGGAAAAACCATCCTCCTATTCAGCGTACTCTGATTAGAAGGGTCATGTATCTGGTTTACACACTATATTCTTTTATCATTTTTCATGAATTAAGATTGTGACTGTGGGAGAAGTTTGCCGTGCATGTTAATATTTTCTTCATACCAAACAAGATTTTGAAATGAGCGTTCTGAGGCATAGAGGGTGCTTTGTGCAAATTTACAATATCACAGGCAGAAAGTGTTGGGAGTTCCAATTTCAAAGATCTGGCCTATCCGGCAGGGAGACCCATTATCTCTTTGTATTTTAGTATCCTTGTACCGAGTTAGTGCTCGCTAGATTGTTACTGAAAAATAGCCGAAGTAATTTTTGACGTTGGAATTAGAATGGTTCAGGATCATCCAAAATCGTTTGCCTGATTTACTATTTCTTTTCGGTTTTTTGCCCCATATGAGGACGGGGTTCTTGATAATGGCGGAAGATGTTGGCGGGTGGAGATCTCCTTAGGAAGGTACCTGTGATGGCAAGTTGGCTAATTAAGCATGAAGATTGAAGACCTCAAGGCCCTATCCCCTTGAACGTAACCTAATATTGCCAATAATCCCATTTCTCGTAATGGTACCTTCAACTTGTTAATCTGATGGCTTTTTATGGATAAAAAAACTTGTTGGAACAATTAGGGGTGATAATGAGACGAGACAGCTCGCGAGCAGCTCGAGATCGGCTCGGTGAAAGCTCGGTCAAAGCTCGGCTCGTGCGGGCTCGGCTCGGGCTCGAACTCGGCTCGAGAGCTTAACGAGTCAAGCCGAGCAAACACTGGCTCGGCTCGAAAAGCTCGCGAGCAGCTCGAACTTGTGTAATAATATAAGATATTGCTCTTATTTTATAAAAATATTTTATCACGGTTATACCTCTGTATTACATATGTCAAATGTCTCATTTTTTTGCCAAATATTTTTACATATAAACTTTGCGCATTGTTATTGAAAGTATCGGAAGAAGGAAAAAATCAGAAAATCAACAAATATATAGGCTCGATTTGAGCTCGAGTTTGGCTCGAGCTCGCGTTAAAGCTCGCAAGCTTTTTAACGAGCACATTTTTTTCAAGCTCGGGTAAGCTCGAGATCGGCTCGAGCTCGAGTTTTAGTTTTCGAGCACAAGCCGAGCAAGGCCAAGCTCGGGCTCGGCTCGGCTCGTTAGCACCCCTAGGAACAATCTATGAACGAGTAGTGGTCCTAGTGTATTATAATTTCCTATGGGATTTGAGATCTTAATATTCCGTGCAAAGAATAGACTTCTGTAGATTCATTTTCAGTTTGAGCTTATGAAAAATTGTTAGGTCTTTCGGAAGGACCAGACTCCTTACACCTACGTCTTTAAAATATTTCTTATTGGTCCTCTTTCTGTGGGAGTAAGGACGGTCCTTCCGAAGGACACTAGAATTTTTCTTCAACTTATACAATATTCAACGTTATGAATTAGGGATATCAGTGGGGCGGGTGCGGTTACGAAAAATTGTACCTTGGGTAGTGGGTGAGGATGGATTTTGCATCTTACCTACTTTAATACCCGTCTACCCGCCAATTATTAAGAAAAAATTAATAAGATTATGATGATTTTATAAATCTTGTTTTGTATGAGTAAGAAATAATGTTAATAATAGTTAATTTATAAAGTATTTTTACTAACTTCTTTGATGAAGAACTAAAATAATTTCCTCCCCGCCGTTGCCCGACTTTCGCCGGAGTTTGGGCTGCTTCTTGGCCTGTCTCCGGCGAAAGATTTTCTCCTCTCTTGTCTTCTTGATCCCTCCGTCTTGAGTGAACCTATATGTCACTTAGATCAATCCTCCCTATCCATTGTTGTCGTCTTAGTTGTGTGGCTTGGTGTTGTCGGGTTGATTGTCTGATCTGGTCGTCGTCCCTCCGACTCCCCACTTTTTTCTATGTTCTGGTTGGGATTGATCGTGCATGCGTCCAGGGGGTGTTTCTCCCCTCCCCTTGCCCCTTCCCCCACCCTCAGTATGTTTTTTTCTTTCCTTTGTTGTGTCGTTGGCATTTTGGATGGGTGTTGCCCATTTAGTGTTCTGGTTGGGTGTCTTGGTGGTGAGGTGTGATCGATTTGCTGCTCCCATGTCCCCTCCCCTCACCCCATTCCCCCACTAATCGATCTTCCCTCACTTCTATTTTGCTGCATGTGCGGCTTGTTAGGTCCTGTCGTCAATTGTGGTCTTGTGTGGTGGTCTGGTGGGTTATCGCCTTATCGGGTGAGTGTGGTGACCTTATTTTCTGGGGCTTTAGGTTGTGTTAGTTTGTTGTTGACGAGACAATGGATTCGGGCGATTTGTCGGGATTTGTGTGGGTTTCTCTAACTGGAGTGATCTTCGTCCGTTAAGAAGTGTTCGGGGTTGGCTCAACGGGTTTTGGCAGTGGTGTGGGTTTGGGTCGGAGACGGTGGTTTTCTTCCGGTTAATTATGATCTGTAGTATTTTTACGCTTTCAGTCGTCATATATCTCCTTACGGAGATAGTTAACAATGATGTGAGGGTTGGATTCCTTAGAAGTCGATGTTTATTGGCTTCTATTGGTTGTATGTTGTTAAGGGACTGCATGTGTTCTCGCTTCTCTACATGTTGGATTTCTTGATATGGTTGTCCTATGGTCAAAGGGTTCGAGTTCTAAGGTTAGGTAGATTTATCTCCACCGATGGCAGATTTCGTCGTCTTGCTTATCGCAAACTTTCTTTGTTCGTTTCGCAAAAGTGGAAGTATACACCTTGTCATTGCTACTTTGCGGCTCGAATGTGTCGACTTTTTCTAGAAGTCAAGCGTGGTTTTGAAGCGGGTTCAATTGTTCGCGGCTAATCCTACGTCCTTATACATCCTCCCATTGTTAATTTAGTTTGTTGTAGCTTTAATTTTTTAACAATATTTATTTAACCTCTTTATATGGCTTCGTAATGCTAGATCTAGTCGTCGGGATCCTAGTGTTACCTAGTCGAGTAGCTTACTTTGTACTTGTTGGGATATTGTAAGTTATTCTCTTACCGCTGTAAAAAAAAATTATAAAGAAAAGTTCAAAAAAGCCATGAAATTAACAGTGATTAAACCAACTTTTACGAGAAAAAATCTCAAATAAAATTCTGGTATAGCGGATTAGTGGGAAAATGGGACGGCTGCGGTTTAATATTTCCACCTGTTGGGACGGTATGGTTTTGGAAACTTGTACCCACCATGGATAGTGGATTAGTGGGAGGGTATGGGTACAAGTTTTTCTTGGTGGGAACGGTCGTATGAGTACGGGGAAGCCTATATTTACCAATGTCTCGTCCCATTGGCATCTCTAGTAGGACGGGCAGTTCCATCCTTGCCCCATGGATATTCATACACCTTGATTTAAATGGGTGGAATATGACTTTTTTTTTTTTTTTTGAATTTAGGGTAAAATATGAATATGGGTGACTTGAGGAGTTGAGGGTGACTCTAGGGTGGGTTATGGATGATTGTCTGTCACCTTCTTAACCGCATATTTACAATTAATTTAAACTAAAAATATGTATGCAAAATCAAATTACAAATTTTTTACATTGACAAAAATAAAAAGTACAAACAAATGAAAAATCTAACTTCGAAGCTCTGTCTTGCTCACTATTCTTTTTTATCTCGTTACTCAATTGGTAGATAGACGAAGCGTATTGAAACAATTAGTCACGAAACTTTGTAAATTGGTGATATTAGTATTCAATATTATGAATTGTCTTCTTGTAATATAATTTTAAAATTATATCATTTTGCTCTTTAGAATTTGTTGCTTAAACTTTTGAATTTTAACGTTGAAAATATTCAACAAGTGTCCTTTTCATCCGCTACACCCCATGAATAAAGGTGAGGATGAATGAAAAATATTAAATAGATGAAAGTTGTATAGATGAGGCAAAATTAAATAAATATGGATACGTATATGCCTTCACCCCATCCATATCTCACTTACTACTAGAGTTGGCAACCCCGGCCAAGCCCAAGTGACCCGACTCGAACTCGAGCAAACCCGACCAATAGAACGCAAGAATCTTGCGAACCGAAACCGACCGACCCGATGGTGATCTGTAACCCGTTGCGACCCGATAATCAATGACCCGAACCCGGCTCGATTTTGACTCGACTCGATATTGAGCTGATTAAATTGAAGGCTTGACCAATTATTAAGCTTAATATTGATCGAAATGAAAGTGATTAGTGTTTAGATTTGATACGTTTGACTTAATAATGAAGTAATTAAACCAAATATGGTTAAAAACTAATTAGTAAATTTAATTGTCAAACTTTTTTTTTTTTTTTTTGACAATTGGAAAGCGAGTTTAAGTTACAAGCGGATAACTTCTTTAGCTAATCTATGAGCTATCATATTGCAGTTTCTAGGAACGTAACAAAATGAAATACAATGGAAACCATGAACCATATTAAAAATATCTTCAATGATGATCTTCGTTCTATGATGAGGCTGATTAAGTTTAAGAACTTGAGATAACACCTGCAGGCAATCCGGGAAAAGAGAGATATGAACAAAGTTATATTTCAATGCAACTTTTAATCCATCCCGAATAGCCAGAGCTTCAGCTTGGTCCGCACTTTGAGCTGCAAAACAACGGTTGCCCTGTAAAATCACTTCACCAGATTTCCTCCTGATAGCCCATCCAAAACAACGGTTGTCAAACTTGAAGTAATGTGATAAAGTAATGACCTAACCCAAACCTGACCCGACATGATACATCATTTGACCCGAAATAACCTGACCTAATGACGACTCGAACTCGACCCAACTCGATCCGAACGGGCTAACTTGATTTGATCCGACACAAATCGAACCCGATCCAACCGATCCGACTGACCGATTGCTACCCCTACTCACTAGTCACTACCATCACTATTTTTTCGATCACTTATTTCCCTTAGTTTAATGGAGTAGTTTATTGTGTTGGAGGGAAATGAAGAGATTCCCTTTTTTGGCCTTTTTTTTGTACTGAGGAGAACTACTTCCCCTCTCCTCTTTCTTTCTGATTCTTTAAGATCCATCAAAAGCGATGCTAAATCTTCCCTTTGTTGTCAATTGAAAGAGATGGTAAATCTTAACAAAGCCTTTAAATTCATTAAAAGAGATCTTAAATCTAAACAAACTCTATGAATAGAAAGGATTTGGAAGGGAAAAAAATTGATCTTACATTTTTTTTCTCCTCGAGGAAAATTTAAAATAAATATAATAAAGAAGAAACTTAGAATAAAACTTCCCACCTTTCTTTCACCATCTCATTCCCTTCCCTACATTTCTCTCCCTCTCCTTCCTCCAGACAAGTTTGGCTACTATTTTATGAGGAAAAGTGAGAAGATGTGGTTACTAGTAATAAAGCAGGTGTATAGAGAAGCTAGGTAGCACGGACACTCCTCCTAACTAGCTGTCCCGTGTCGGACACACGGACACCTATGAATAAGGAACGAGAGGTTGAAAGACTAAAAAAGATTAATTAGAAGATGAGTTGGGTGGGAAATGAGAATAAATTATAGTCAAAGTCAAATTTTACCTTCAATTATTTACATTTAATATCAAATACCAATATAAAAATAAAATCGTACGTTATTTATAACTATAAAATATATATTTTATTAAATTTAAATCCCGTGTCCCGTGTCCTAAATTTCACGAGATGACGTATCACGTGTCCGTGTCCGTTTTCGTGGTACCTAGTAGAGAAGTAAAGGGAGAATGTAGTACGAGTGCTTAGAGACGGGGAAGCCTATATCCCCCACCCCCACCCCCACCCCCACCCCCACCCCAATAACATCCTTAAGTGTTTGGACACAATTTCCCACCAAATAATTTGTATGATGGAAGAAAATTTTGAATGTCTTAGCAAAAGCTAATTGGATCCCCTGAGTCAAGCCTATGTGAATTTCCAACAATACCTTGTTTATAAACTTGATTCTTTGAGATGTCCTAATCTCTTGATTCTCACCCTTAAAACTGCCTTCTTTCGCATCCCCACGCATCGCTTACGGAAACATGCTCCATCTCGAAAAGAGAGATTTCAAGAGTCTGAGAAAGGGATCTCGTCTCCTTTAATATTTGTGAGATTGTTCCAACACTTCCAAGTATGAAAACAGTAAACAGTATTTTACTACTCCGTACATGACATCTCATATACTTTTGGTGTTAACGGATTGAAACATAGGTCATGACGTTACTAGATAAGCTAGCTGACATTGACATCCTATTACAAATCACTCCAGGCACCCATGACTTAAATGATTAACCATACAATTGACAACCACATGCCTAGCAACATGCCAATCCCAATCGCAGCCACGATTCAGTAAGAGTTTAAACCCTACTTAAACGTAACAGCATAGATACGTTTGGACAAGCATAGTTGATACTTGATAGTTAAATTAGATGATAAACCCGCTAGTTTATCCAAGTCTAGAAACTAATTAATTACAACCAAGGCACCAAGCTAATAGTCAAGTCCATGAAAAACGTCCTTGCATCATGATCGGCAGACCAGCTGAATTCATATCCTTTTTGGAGGCACATACTGAACACGCTCATCTTCACAAATAGACTGTAAAACCCAACAAAGCAAGACATTGAAAAATACTAGAGGTCAGCTGATAGAATAAAGCATGAAATTTCTCAGGAAGACGCAATAACATTAACCCTCCGAATGGATATTATTTTTCTTCTGAAAAGAAGATAATAAGATACATCCCCAACATGCCAAAACCAACACGAGTTTATACACGCTTTTTAAGTCAGAACGTAATAAAAAGCTCGGCAATAAGATAATTCAATCAAGTAGCAGGAAAACTAGCATTCACTCTCTTTCAATAAGAGTAAATTTTATACTACAGTGACAAATGAATTCCAGAGTACAAGGTAGATCATCGAATAAATTGCGTTAAGTGCATACATAGTTCACAAAGGATCAGCACTTTCCTATCCAATGTTTTTAGCAGACGCAGATACAAATCATAGCATGAGTAACAGCATTCCACAATACGACATAGTTTGGTGGGCCCACTTCCGCTATGCAAAGAAACAAACTAGGCTACAACAAACAACAAACAACAAACAGCAAACTACGCACGAGTTATGATCTCGGAGTCTAAAATACAACCCTTTTTCCCTTCATTTAGTAATGTAAATTGTCAGTAGGTGACAAATATAATCTAAATAAAAAAAATCAAGGTTCGTGGAGTCATTAGTTGTCTCAATGGCTCCACAAAAAACATTTCCCCTAATCAACAATTGCCTTTAGATGGAAACCATAGTGCCAAATGCAGATAGCAGCAATAGTTAAGAAAAGAAATATAGATAGCACAAGTACAACAAAGAAGAACAAGAATCAAGGGAAGACCATGTGTGTGATTAGTGAGCGGTGGGAAGAGCAGCTCTTTCCAATTTAGAACAAACAGCACCATTACGAATCATAAATCACAGTTACAATGATTGAGAATCACAGTACAGACAAGGTTATGATGAACCAAAATGCTGCAGCACACAAACTTATGAACACCACCAAGTAACATCGACTCAGTGCCTCAAAGGCCCGCCTATGACTAGGTACGCAAATCAAAAGTCCACACCAACTAAGAATTAAATCCAAAAAATAGTGAAAACATAATTGTGTTTCACTCTCCCATTCTAACCTCGTCCCGTGCAAAAAAAACAATCATATAAAGCCTTCATAAAAAAACTCAAGCAAATCTGGTAATCAGGCTAATGGTTTGCAACTTAATAGTGAACCTTTACAGCCAGTAACCCCAGATCTGTAAAATAGCCAAAGGGTGATCTAGCCCACCAATATCGCGTCATATAGAGAACTTAACATAGCCAGCAACAATGAGAACATATGTAGAACATTAGATTGAAATTCATAATCATCTACAACATTTGACAAGATATTGTGCTTTCATTACAACTTTTGAAGGATTAAAAGCAAATTGTTTTCTTGACATGCTAAAAGAGAAGTAATCCAAAATCTATACTTATAATATTTATTTTACAAGTGTCGGTGTCTTACCTAGCATTTTCACAAGATAAAGAATTTAAATTCCTAAAGTTTGTGTTTTGTGCAAAAATAGTTTTCCATTATCCATGAGGGAGAAATATTGCAGATTCCAAAGATGACCTATAACATTGTACGACTTCAATTGCCTATTCTTGACCAAGAGCGACGTGTTGAAAGACTCAAACGCATAAGGTAACACACATGCAATGATGCAAGTATCATCATCTTGGCAATTTAACACTAGAAAGAGGAAGGTACTGTCTTAAACTGTTAGTGCAATCATTTTCAAAGACTTATAATGCGAGCATGCAGCTGAAAACACAAACATGAAAGAAAATAGTATTTCATGAAAACGCCTAGCCAATAAAGTTAATAGATGAAGACGCCTAGCGTAATTCATAGTACGTTCCAATACGAATATGTCATATGCATACACGATAAGTACTTTTAACAATGTAGTACGGATATTAACCCAAAAACCATAATACAACTCGTAAGTAGTGATAGGATAGGATTTTGAGAGAAGCCGGCAACCATGGTTTTAAGTTACAACATTTAGCAGTTGGGTGGGGAAATTAAAGGGAGAATGGTAGATTGGTCCTAAAGAGAGGAGGAGACAAGGGATGTCCATAGTTGATGCAATTGAGAGAAAGAGAAAGATGTGAGATATTTAAAAGGAGCAATAAAAAAGACCTGAAACTCTTCAGGGAGTGCCTCAGAGACAGCGAGAGTATAGCAGCCTGGGACAAATCTTCCAATTCGCAGCCAACGAGCAGCCCAACTCCTAGTTGGATCCATCACAGAAATTAACCTAATCCAAATCAAATGAAATTAGATATAGTAATTAATTAATTATAGGGATAGAAAGAAAGGAAGAAGAGACGAGACGAGACGAGACGAACCCAGTGAAATTAGGAGTAGTGCATTCGACAACACGCTCATTGTCAGATTCCAATGAGAAGAAGGGACAGTTTTCGCAACCCGACTCTCTAAACTGCAAAATTATAGAGTATAATAAAACCCTAATAATATATCTTGGTATCTCAGCAAATAATAAATAATAAATCATAAATAAATGAAGAAAGCAGAACCTGATCGTAAGTTTTGACAAGGCGACAACGAAGGCAAGCCCTAAGCTCATGCCCGAAGCTTGTTGGTATCTGCGCTACTACGCTTCCCATTCTCCTTCTCTTTCTTCCTCCACTTTCTGTCTTCTGTCTTCTGTCTTCTGTCTTGTCTCCTTCATTTTACCCAAACCCTTTTTATATGATATAACCGGGTTTCGCCTTCTTTTATTTTGGGTCTCACTTGCAATACGGGTCAGCTATATTTCGGGATTGTAAAATGCAAAATTGTTAGGGTTCTCCTCATAAATGACTTACATTAACTCCTTTTCTCTTTTAAATGAAAAGTAGCTACATTTATGTGGTTATCATTTGAGTAATTAATCAGTGGTACAACTATTTTACAATGTTTCATAGTTTCGCTTATATTTAGCATTTTAGATTAACTTCGTTTGCTTTAAATACAAATTTATAGTTAATTTATTCATTTATCGGTCGAACGGGTCTTGACTATAAATGTGCGAAGTTATTATCAGGTCAGGTCGAGTCATCTTTTGACAGATCTAGGTACAAGATATATAATGGATTTTTACATGTCTTACCTATTTTTGTTGGATATTTTAAGTCATTTAAATAAGAAGTTTAATCGTTCCTTTTCGCTCGTGTATTTTCATATTCTATAAATATATAACTACCCCTTCTTATTTTGAACACCGAAAAAATAATGGAAAAATTAAACAATTTATTGTTCACTACATGTAAACTATGCATTAGTGGCGTGTGATTATCAAACATCGTAGAGTTCGCCGGTTTCTCAAGTTCGAAGTATCGCGCTATGATAAACGTAACTCTTCCAAACCTGGAAGACAATTATTCATTAACTTTGGGTACCGCAAAGGAGGCCAATTATCTTAGAGACACAACGTGAATTCCTTGGGCTCAGGTTTGTCATTCTAATCTTTAGTAGGTTAGAACGAGATTGTCGTTCTAATCTTTAATCTTATATGTTACTAGTTGTTGTACGTACCCCAATATAGTGTGGCTTGCCTATAAGAATTAGTATCACTTCATGCATGTCGTATTGTTGTTTGGTGTAGCATCAAAGTTGGTAATTATATTCGCTGCTTTAGTGACCTATATCGACATAGCTAAGTATGATTATTTCATAAAGGTTGGCATATTACACAATTGCTTCCGGTACTTCGGAATTTGATTTGATCATGGATATATAAAAATAGTCCCTCGTTACATTCGTTCACCCAAAATAGAACTAGTTATCCGTATATGCTTTAAATCTTTTAGACTCTCACTAAATCCGTTCACGAAAACTAGTTATAATTATATCAATCAACTAACGTGTAGCACAAGTAGCATTGTGTTTGCTTGTGCTACAAGCCAACTGAAATCGTCTAAAAAGATACAAATTTCTTAGACCAGTTGCACCTTTTTTTTTGCGACCGCATTACTTCAGTTTAAACGCAAACTTGTACATTGTAACAACATGTTTAGCCTATCACAATAAAACCTGAAAACAACAAATCCATACTTATGTTTAGTTTAAAGCATAATTGTCCATTGTAATAGCATCTTGACAGAGCAATAATATATTAGCTATTTACTCAAAGCCACATGCCTATAGTGTTGGAAAGTAAAGTATTAAGCTATCACATACCCATGAAAGACATCTTCCCGGGTTTATCCAAAACAACAACATGATCCATCCTTCCGATGGGTCGGAGTTTAATGGAGTCTTCTTTTAGCAATCCTCTAAACTAAAATTACTATTCTTTATTTTAAAAGTGAAAAAAAATTACTCCCTCCTATTCTATCATTTCTTCCCTCTTTTCTTTTTGGGTAAGTCGGGTTTTCTTCCCTCTTTCCTTTTTCGGTTATGGGGTAGTGTGTTTTGTGTGATTCAAATCTATTTTCTTACTTCTTGTGCAAAAAGAAAAGGGGAAGAAATGAGTGAATATGAAGGAGTATTTGATATCCTCAATATACAAAGGGCAGTACCAACCACAATTCATAAATATAAGATATTAAAGGACATACTAAGGGCATTTTTTTCTTTGGAAACCCACTGCCTCAATCCTGCAACCTTCTAGAAACACAATGGATTGTTAATTTGGAAATTAAAGAAGAAAGATAAGTTATTTGTAACAATTCATTAGTGGGGTGTGCAATGGCCATCAAAGTACACAATAACTACCTCAAGTCTGAATGAGGTCTTCCCGCAGAATAATTACGAACAACATTTTCCGTTATAGAAGAGAAACCAGTGAATTTGCAGCTTCTTTCGGGTTAGAACCCACATCGTAGCAAGGCTAACTAATAAATATTACCTCCAAAAATTGGCCAAGAAAACAGGTCGCTTTTCTGAACAGGTTTCCAGAGCAATAACCTTTCAATGTAATAAGACGTCTTGTGATGTGTATAACATCCAAAGCCTAACTTTAACAATAATCAATTGGCACATATTAGCACAAATCCTTATTTCAATTCCCAATAATTTTATTTAAAAGACCAACCACGTAAGACTGCATCAATCTACACGACGACAAAATATTCAACAAGTAGCAACAACTCAATCTCCACATAAAACATTGGAATTCCTTTTCACATTCTAAGCAACCAAAGTTTAATCTATTATGTATACATATCGAAGAACCTTCATGCGATGAGACGATAGGAGGCTTATTGTCTATATTCAAGCCCACAATAATTCGGGAAAGAACGCAATTGATTGCATAAATTTCTTAAATTATTCATCTGTTACTATTATCTGCAATTTTCTGAAAAACTTCATAAGTTCCTCTCTAACTGTTAAAATCTTTATTGGGCCTCGGCCTACCTATACTGAGGAGAGGGAATCCGCTTCATAAGCCCCAGGATGTTTCACTCTAAAACCAATTGGCAATAGTGGGAGTAGCCTCTTATCTTATAAACTGGTAAACTCTTCCCTTTTTTTATCAATGTGGGATTACACTCACATGTGGGACTATTGGGTTTCTTCACACTTTCCCGCACATGTGTGTGTGTGTGTGGGGGGGGGGGGGGGGGGGGGGGGGGGGGGGGGGGGGGGGGGGGGGGGGGGGGGGGGGGGGGGGGGGGGGGGGGGGGGGGGGTCAATCTGACATCTCTTCCAGCTGTCAAGTAAACCGTGTTATTCTTTAACGGTTGCGATTTCTTGGCCCAGATTTTTCTTTTTCTTTTATCCCCAGGTATTTTCATCATGTGCTCTTATACCATGTTAAATTCATTATAGGGCCTAAGCCGAACCCACACTAAGGAGAGAGAGTCCGCTTGATAAGCCCAAGGAGGTTCCACTTTAAAACAAATTGGCAACCCACACTAAGGAGAGAGAGTCCGCTTGATAAGCCCAAGGAGGTTCCACTTTAAAACAAATTGGCAATAGAGGGAGTAACTCATTGCCTTATAAAGTGGTAAACTCTCTTCTCTTTCATCAATGTGAGATAAACACTCACATGTGGGACTATTGGGTTTCTTCATGCTCCCTCTCACATGTGAGCCCACTTTAAACCAGGCCGGAGCCATCTACGGATGAACTTTTTCTCCGACTGCAAACAAGCTCGGACTGGGCCAAATAAGAGGTACACAAAGCCTCACACAACTGGTGATTAAAGGCCCAGTTTTTCATTATACCCAGGTCTTTAGCCATGACCTCTGATACCATGTTAAATCATGTAAACGGGCCTAGGCCAAACCCATACGGATGAGAGAATGTCCACTTCATAAGCCCAAGGAGGTTCCACTTTAAAACCAATTGACAATAGAGGGAGTAACATCTTGCCTTATAAAGTGGTAAACTCTAACCTCTTATATCAATGTGGGATTAAACTCACATGTGAGACTATTGAGTTTTTTCCACACTAACCAAGTAACATGTATCTCAAAAGCCAATTACCAAAAAAAAAAAAAATAACCAGAATTAATACAATTTTATATATGTGCTATCAGTCTTGAATATAATGAATTTGTTTTTATTTTCTAAAAGATAATGAATCTAGTTTGATTATAATGAATTTGGTTTTATTTTCTAAAAGATAATTCAATTATAAAAAATAAAACAAAAACATTATATTTCAAGTAATTTTATATGTGTCTTGAAATTGGAGATGCTTAACCTCATCAAACAAAGACATACCTTGAATTTGAACATTATCCTTTTATCAAAATCCAATGTGCGGCACCATGCCGGTTATCAAACAAATATATCTCCCAATAACATAGAAAGCATCTTGCAAGGAGTTAGACATAATGTTTATTGCATTAACCAGCTTTATGAGCATATGACTTAGGTCAATATGTCACGAATGCTTTATTACTTGGCAAAGTTGAATAAAAAACACACGAAGGCTATTGAGTCGATCTCCATATAAAGCTTTTCTGATCATACTTACACAAAGAACTTAAACATAAACTCTAAAAAGAAATGGAATTCCAAAGGATTACTTGACAACACAATTTTTTTTTATAAGGCAAGGAAATCAGGTTAATAGATGAACCTATAACATCCTTACAAATGAGAAACGGTGAAAGAAAATCAAAGATTTTCGAAATAACCGTGAAGAACGATCGATAAAGAAAGGGCACAAAGAACACGGCTTTGCACAGGAAAGACTGATCGAGAATTGAAACCCAGAAGATAGAAAATAAATAAATTAAGCACAAGTCATCATGAATTTCATGATGAGCTAAACTGAAAAAATGGAGATAAAATAATTTTCAAACTCAAAAGAACAACTCCACTGAAAAATAACCAAAAGAAAAGCAAAGAAGCCCCAAATGCATAAATGGAAAAAAAAATAATAGATTTGCTTACAACCCATACAAAAGGAAAAATACTCAAAATTCATTCAACTATGCTTGCAATTCTTGTACAAACATTGATTTTCTATAATCAATGTTGAAATTTTTCTGTTTAAATTCTTGATTAAACCTTCTTTATCATAGACAAACGACGGTAAAATGCTCTCCTAAGCTAAATTGGAGGCAAATTAAAGTCAAGTCTTTAAGAAGGTAAAAACCAAGAAGATAGACTAAATATTTCAATTGATACTTCAGACTCAAGATATTTTGACAATATTTTTGACGTACTTAAGTGACCATGAGACTTGCAGGTAGATGAGGCTGCATTTTATTTGAGAGGGAAGGCGGGATTGTGGTGGCATAACAATAAGAAGAGGATGGAAGAATCTTATAATGAGAATGACGGAGGTGTGATCAATTGGGATAGTTTTAAGGGAGAGTTGCGGGCAGAGTTTGTGCCAAAACATATTAGGAGTTGAGGGCAGAATAATGGTAAGAACACCAAATCTAAGTTAAACTCATCTGGGGGATCAGGTTTTAGTGGGGAATGAAGTTATGGTGGTGAAATGAGTCGTAGTAATGATAACAGTCGAGTGTTAAACCCATGTTTTGGGTGGAGATGTTATGGTTGTGGCAAGGTGGGACATAAGGCCGCCGAGTGTTGGAATGCACAAAAGAACGGGAATGGGGGTATGAGCCAAGGGAGCTACCAAACCCCAGCACCAAGTGTGGGAAGTACTAGAAATTCGGGACTATGAGGTCAACAAAGGAATTATAACAATCAGGGGGGAGCATCTAACCAAGATCTAACAATGGGAACCCTAATGCAGAAGGAAACGCAACTGGATCGGGAAGCAAGGTGTAGGGTGGTGTAGAGAATAGTGGCAAGTAGTGATGTGACGATTTATCATTCGAATAACAATTAGTAGCTAATAATTAAGCGTGCTTTATTATTAAGTTTGAATTTTCACTTTTTAATTCTAGTAATTGATTGTTGGCAATGTCATGGATTTTCATGGTGAATAAAGTAATGATACATTCCGGTTGTTTTGACATTGGAAGTAATGGAATGTCATGATTTTATACATTGAAGTGTGTATTGTTGTTAATTATTGTATCTTTTGTTATTTTGTATTTGTTGGGCAATTGTTATTGTTAGTAGCTTATATTTTATTTAAAGATTTTATCTATGTGAGCTACAATGAAGGATTAGTTAATGATATATTGGGTGTTTACCTTGTGAAAAGCTAATTCTATTGTAACAGATTGATATTTTGAGTTGTGATAGGGTAAGTTATATGATAGGATGATTGAGACATTCTTTATGGTCCTATTGTGAGTTCATTTGATAATAATTGGGAATATTAGGGTAAGTGGAGTTTTTGTCTAGATGTGTTTGCGGTGTAATTAGAGGAATAGTCAAGATAATTAAGAGGAGGTTTTGAATGAATGAGTGATTATGTATTGTGTTGCGAGGTCTATGGGAATGCATTAAAATGGTGATGGTTCGGGAAATTCGGGACGAAGTTCGTTCTTAGGAGGGGTGAATGTAATACTAGTACTTTAAATGGTGACTTATGGACATAGTTGTTGGTTCTTGAGTAATGGTGAGTAGTAGTAGTGTTACAAATTTGAATTTGAAGTTGTTGGGACGAAGTTGTGTAAGCATTAAATGGTTAATATATTGTGCATATTTGATGTGGTGAAAGGTAGTAGTGTGCGTACTTCGAGGACGAAGTTCATTTTAAGGAGGGTAGATTGTAATAACCGTCTTTTATAATACAAATTAGTAAGGTAATAACCATCTTTTGTAGTAGTGTCTCGATCGACACGTATGTGTAAAGTTATGTGTTAAGTTCTTGTGTCAAAGAAAAGCATCTTTGGCCCGGTTTTGAAGCTGTCTCGGTCAAGACAAGACCCATCTCGCTCGAGAGATGCCTGTCTCGGTCGAGACACCTATTGTGTCGGTCGAGACGAGCCCCATTTTTCAGCACGTGGTTAGTTAAAGTAACGTGTTACTCATAAACTTATTTTAATTTTTCCTAAACCCGAATACCCTAAACCTAATACTATATATACCTACCCAACATCAAACCCTCGAGTTCTATTATTCACAAAAGAGGACATAGAACATCTAAAACCTAATTAAGAGGAGGAATAACAATTGATTTGGGATATTTCTTCTAGCAAGCCAATTACTCATCTTTGTTAATTGTATGTTGCTTGTTCTATTGTAATTATCATTAGTTTAGTTAGTAACCATATTAATTGTCCTTCTCTATTGATAAGAGACTAACCCTAGATTGGGATTGGAGGAATTGTTATTATTATTTATGATTGTATCTAGGTAGTTAGTAATTGTGTGATTATTATGTATAGAGGAGGTGAATTGATAAAAAGAATGACCTTTGATTACTATTGTGTGTGCATTCGGAAGTTTCGAAAGGTAGGGTTTCGATCCTACTCATCCTAAACTTTTGTACAAGCCCGTCCTGGGGGAGATAGACCCATCTCGGCGGAGACAGAAACCATCTCTGCCGAGACGAGTCTGTTTGTGGTGTTAATGAATTCTTGGTGATTGTTTGTTATGAATGATTGTTTGTTACGATATTAGATGTGATTATAAGTACGTTGATACGATATATGAGTATTGTGACGATGGCATGAGTTGCGAATACGATAAGTGAATGATTAATGTAATGCATATGTTGCGTTTATGACTTGCACGGTGATTGTGAGGGGTTGTGCATGCGGTCGTGGTGGTGAATATAAGGGTAGGGTGATTGGGAGACTTGTCCCTTTTTGACTTGGGCATGGTAACTGAGAGGTTGGTGCCATATGTGTTATGAGCACGGTGAAGGGGATATTTGTGCTGAGTATGGTGATTGGGAGATTGTATGTAATGTGGTGTGCCACACATCGACAAGAAATTGTGAATGTCTTATGTTTAACGACTGTTGTTGATAGGTACTGATGATATGATGTTGTAGGATGCGTAAGATAATCCAAACTCAACCGTTGGTTGAGTTTTTTTTGTTTTTTTGTGTGTGTGTGTGTGTGTGTGTGTGTGTGTGTGTGTGTGTGTGTGTGTGTGTGTGTGTGTGTGTCGTCCACCCAACTCTTTTAAAATTGGTGGCCTGTTATGATTCATTTGTTATTTCCGTTTAAAATAGGGAGCACAATATCTTGAAGGTTAGTTAGTTGATGAGCTTGGCTTTGGATGATGCTTGTACAAGATGGGATACGCTACGAGACAAGTCTTATATATATTGATATAAAAAATGTTACATCAAACGTTAACAAGTACAACTTCAATGAAGTGATTAAAAACACTTTTAAAAAAATAGATATTTGCTCTAAACACTTTGAATCTCTATTGGCTAAAGCACTAATATTTCGACTTCTAAATCTTCTTAACACTTCAGTAATAACCTGTTTGACAATGAACTGGGGATGACTAACATGCTGATCTATATTGTTGGACCAATTTATAGTTTTGATAATGACATGTGGTTAATTGATAATGTGCTTTACTTAATATATCATATGCGTGTAATTGTGTGCTTTAGTCTTATTATAGCTAGCAACAATTATGAGAAGAAAGATAAAAGTTATAAGAACTTCAGGCATAACTTTGACAAAGTCTGTGAGACAAAGTTATAACAACTTGAGGAATAACTTTGGAAGTTTACATGGAAGTTATAGCTACTCAGTTATAACTTTAAAGAAAAACGCTTCAATCAAGATCTACCTCAAACAACACAGGACTCAAGATGGAGAGTCTTTGTGGTCAAGATGAAGAGATGATCCGTATACTAAAGATCTTTGTGAAGATTAGATAGTATATGTCGTCATTCGGTAACTATTCCATTCGAGAGATTTTATGTTCAAAGTTATAGCTTTAGCCTATAACTTTGGATGATAAATGTTGATGCATGATTTTGGAAATAAAATATTTTAATTGTTTTCAAAAGTGAAAGAGTATTTTTATATTTATCAAAAGTTTTAATAGAGAATTTATTTATGAGATTCTATTGGTTAGTAATACAACTTATGGGTTGTCATGCTACCTAGGGTTTCTAATATATTCTATCTCAATTTGTTGTTAACTTAAGCCCACCTAGGGTTTGAGCTACCTAGGGTTTCGTGGAAACCTAGGATTGTGCCTCCTAGGATTGCGTGCCTCCTAGGATTTCGTGTAGCTATGGAATTTGGCCAACCTAGGCTTGTTTCCTTGTTTACCTTAATCTAGGATTCTACTATATCTTTACAACAATATTTTGAGATATTAAAGATAAATATATTTCTATAAGATAAACCAAATAATATTTTGAGATAAAGATATTTCTAAAAGATAAAGCAAATATTATTTTATATTAAAGATAAATATCTTTCTTAAATATGAAGTTAGGGTTTTAGATCTACTATGTTTCTATTACTATAAATACTTCTTCACATCTTATTGTTAGACACGAAATCACACGAACAACACGGCACACCTACTACTTGTGATTATTTTCCAAAATCGTTTTAAAGCAAACCTTTGAGCAAAATATTTATTATTTTTAGAGTTTGTTTTTCAAAAGAGTCGTGCATCAATTATTATCAATCGCTTGCGTGAAATACGTTATTGGATAATAGTACATCATTATAAGCTTACAATTCTTTAACGAGAATCTGTGTGAGTTATATTGTACTTTCTTATTAACGTAAGATAGTATAGAGTATTTAGCGATACTCACCTTGATTTATAGTCATAGTGTTGATTATACGAGTGGGTTGATAATTTTTGTAATCCGTAGAAAGGTACTAAGAATTATTAATCGAGAATAGTGGACGTAGGTTTCAACGTGTGAAACTGAACCACTTCAAAAATCTGTGTGCCTCTCTCTACTCTCTTTACTTTTCGTTATTTCGTTACTTGCGCTAACTTTGATTAATTAATTAGTTTATTTTAATCTATAAGATCAAATAATTAATTATATATCATATAAATCGAAAAAGTGGGGCTAGTTTTTAATACTCAATGCACCCCCCTCTTTCTTATTCGATCAATAGACTCTACAATTGGTATCAGAGCCTCGTGCTCTTGATTGCCTTACAACAAGGAGTCTGATCCGTTTATCCTTTTATTTTTATTTATTTTCCGCTGCATTTAATTTTATTTTAATGGATTCCAAACATCTGAAGTGTCCCGTATTCGATGGGAAGAACTACAGTTTATGGAAAAATATGATGACCCATTTCATAAAGGGTAACGATTGGGAGTGTTGGCTAATCATTAAGAATGGCCTTAATAAGATCATGCTTGGATCTGTTAATGGCACTCGCATCGAAAAGAAAGAAGATGACTATGTTGAGGCAGATTATAAGAAAGCTGAGAAAAATTCAAAGGCTATCAGTATGTTGCAAAACGACATGACTCATACTGAATTTGATCGTTTCTTATCTAGTTCTACTGCCAAGGAAATATGGGATGGTCTTGAGTTAGCCTATGAGGGGACAACTGTTGTAAAAAAAAAATAACGTATTGCACTACTGATGCGAAAATACGAATTGTTCTCCATGGAACACAATGAATCGCTTGAGAGCATGTCCACTCGCTTCTAGAGTATCACTAATGAATTGAGAAATCTTGGAAAAACTTTTGACTCCGAGGAAATTGACAGGAAGATCCTTAGAAGTCTATCTAAACGATGGAGACCTAAGGTGACGGTAATTGAGGAATGTAAAGATCTATCTAACCTATCTTATCAAGAGCTACTCGGAACCCTAATGGCTCACGAGATTACTCTTGATGAGGATGAGGCAAACGATAGTAATAGCAAGAAAGTGGCTTTACAAGCCGAATCTAGTGAAAGACATGATTCGGATCTTGAAGATGAAACAGTGTTATTTGCTAGACGTTTTAAGAAAAAATTCTTTAATAAACCACAAGGGAAAACGTTTAACAATAACACTAACAAATCTTACAAGAAGCCAATTGAGTCAAAAGGGTCTCTCTCAAGTCGTGGTTGCTTCAAATGTGGGGATAATGATCACATGATCAAGGATTGCCCAGACAAAACCAAGAAGGAATTCAAGCAAGTTATGATGGCTTATTGCTGGGGAGATCTTGACACAGAAGACGACGAGTCAGAGGTAAAAGAAGTCATCAACCTGTGTCTAATCAACGTCAGTCTTGACCTAATCTCTGACGATGACAATGAAAGTGAATCCGAGTTATGCCTTGTCGGTAACTCAGATTCAGAACCAGATTCAGAAGATGATGAAGAGGTTAGTCATCTTGAACTTAAAAAGCAAGTTAAGAATTTATCTAAGAAGTCTTTAATTAAGTATTTTGATGAAGCCTTAGATCATTGTCATGAACATAGTCTTGAATTAAAAGATCTTAAAGAACAAATCCTTGACATTGCTAAGGAAAACCAACTTCTAAAGGCCAAAGCAAAAAAGCTCAAGTCTTAAAGTTATGGCAACTTCAGCTATAACTTCAGACATGACAAATGTTGAAAAAGAAGCTCTTGAGTCTAAAGTTATAGCTAATGAAGCTATAACTTTAGAATTGAAGAAAGTCAATGAGCTTTTACAATCTGAAGCTAAGGCAAAGGAAGTTGTTATCATTGATCACAAGAAAGAAAACTCTTTTCTTTCTCAGCAATTAAAAGATATAAAAACTGAATTCTCCCAAGCCAAAAGTCAACATAATGAGGAGAAATTTATCTTGAACAAACGTTTTAACGATTTTCGTGAAAACTTTAAAAAGAACAATCCCTCCAAAGACTCGAATGTAGACCACTCTTCGTGTGAAAAAGAAATTCAGTCTTTGAAGGAATTGCTCCTACATGCACGAAAAGTTCATGATAAATGGGAAGGAAGTCAGAAGGTCTTAGACTTCCTTACCGAACAGTCTAACAATAACATGAAGATGGGTCTAGGTCATGAATGTTATAGTCGTAGAGACCATGATAAGTGCAAATCCACTCCTTCTGACCGTGATTTTAGAAGAAGGAAGTACGTCAATCTTTCAGAATATCTGATTTGCAATTATTGTGGTCACAATGGTCATGTTAAAGATAATTGTGTTAAATATGTGAACGACAACAAAAATCAAACTGATTTTGTTAAAGAACATGACGTGTCTAGTGTTAATGAGTCTGAACCTGAACCTCAACGTGATGAGATTAGAAATAATGAGTTCAGATGGTTTTATGACATAGCTTTCGATTACACATCTATACCTTCAAAATCTAAACCATATGTGAATCAAAAGCAGTCATTTAAACCTAATATGCGTCGTAACAATAACAAACACTATAATAAACAACCCTATGTTAAAAAGAAAAGAATTGTTAGACAGGTATGGATTAGGAAGGATCAAATACATAGAGTCACTAACCATAAAGGACCCAACTTAGCGTGGGTACCTAAAAGCTGTATTTGATTATTTTGCAGATAATAGTGAAAGAAAATAATCTATGGTATCTCGACAGTGAGTGTTCGAGACACATGACCGGAAACAAGAATTTTTTTCTTTCATTAGAGCCCTTCAACGGTGGCAAGGTCACCTTTGGAGACAACAAGAAGGGCAATATAATCGGTGTAGGTAAAATTGGTATATCTTCTTCTCATGCTATTAATAATGTTTATCTGGTAGATGGTCTTAAGCATAACTTGCTAAGTATCTTTCAATTATGTGACAAAGGCAATAAAGTCGTTTTTCATTCAAATGTTTGTCGCCTCATAATTGAAGGTACTAGTACTGTTATCTTAGAAGGCTTACGTAAAAGGAACGTGTATATGATTGATTTAAACAAAGTCACTACAAGTTCCTTTACGTGCATGAAAGTTACTGTGGATGATTCATGCTTGTGGCACAAGAGGTTTGCACACATCAGTCCAACAATTTTAAAGAAACCCAAATTGTGGGATTTAGTTGAGGGTTTACCCTCAATCAAATTCGAACAAGAGAAGATGTGTGACTCATGTGCCCGTTGTAAACAAGTTAGATCTTCATTCAAACCAAAACGAGTAGTAAGTACAGAGCGCCCACTTGAGTTGGTACACATGGATTTGTGTGGACCTATGAAAGTAAGAAGTCGCGGTGGATCGAGGTACGTATTCGTCCTAGTCGACGACTACTCAAGGTATGTATGGCCTATCTTTCTATTTACTAAAGATGAAACTTTCGATGAGTTTGTAGTACTAATAAAGCTTGCCCAAAACAAGTATGATAAAAAGTTTGTTTCTATTCGTACGAATCATGGCACCGAATTTGATAATCAAGCTTTTATAGAATATTGTAGGGAAAATGGTGTAGGACATAACTTTTCTGCACCACAAACCCCACAACAAAACGGTGTCATGGAACGTATGAATAGAACATTAGAGGACATGACCCGCACTATGCTTGTAACAACCCGAAAAGTACCCAATTTTTCTAGTAAAATATCTTACGGATACTTTTCAGCAAAACTTAAGTTTTAAAATAGAATTTATTTGTAACAACCCGAAATATACCCGATTTTTTTCTAGTAAAAATATTTACTAACACTTTTCAGTAGAACTTAAGTTTTTAAAATAGAAATTTTTGTTCAGAGTCGTATTTTGAAATTCCGCGTTCGTATTTGGAATTTCTGAGAGATTTAATGAAAATCCCGTTTTTAGTCATCTTTGATTTTTCTTGACTTTTAAGTCGTCTTTGACTTTTCTTGACTTTTTAAAGTCGTCATTGACTTTTCTTGACTTTTAAGTCGTCATAAACTTTTCTTGACTTTTAAGTCATTTTTGACTTTTCTCGACTTTTAAGTCGACTTTGACTTTCGTTGACTTTTCCCGACTCGCCTGGTAAGTTTGAAGACCGAAATTTTATTTAAAAAAATAATATTTTTGATTTATTTTTATTTAGATTTATTAAGATTTATCATAATTTAATATAATTATTTTGAATTTATTCGGAATTAAAAGAATAACGTTTACGGTTTTAACCGAACGTCATTTAACTATTCCCGACTCATCGTAAAGCGCGAACCAAATCGAAACTCGATTGGCAGGAGTAACACGCGCGTGTCATAGCTTCCACCCCAATTAGATATTTTAATTGTTTTGAATAAACTAATCAAAATATCTAGATATTTATTAACTTTATCGATCAGTTAACGAAAATTACGCAAAGCGTTTACAAAACTGACCCGACAGTCACCATATCACACGGTTTTTCCTCTCTCTTTGACCTTGATATTTTCTTTCTTTTCATTACAATAACATAATATCTTGATATTTAATTCAATTAACTTCATATCTAATTAATTACGGTAATATAATTATTATACCGGGTCAATTCCATAACAACAATTACA